>APFE031618814.1:11009-112683 GCA_000404065.3 Pinus taeda | reverse complement strand
ATGGATAGCTTGATATTATGGCACTTTCCAAAGAAATTTATGGTTCCTCCACTTGCAACCATCACTTGACACTCTAGTGCTAGATATAGGAAGCAATTCAATTCCTTTTCTATCTTACATTGAATAAAATTATGGGTACTTCCCGAATCAGTCAACACTATTACCCTTTTCTTCTTGATATGTCCTTCTATCTTGATAGTTTGAGGAGTGGTAATAAGCCAGTGCATTACAAGATATGGTCGGATTCATTTCTTCTTTATCTAGGGTTTGTTCTTGGAGTATATCTTCTTCTTTTGACATTTATTGTTCATTTCCTTCCTCCTCTTCACAATCTATGTAGAGTAATTTCTTCTCAGCACACTTATGACTTTTAGTGTATTTGCTATCACAACTGTAACAAAGCCCTTTTACTCTTTTTTTCTTCCAATTTTTGTGGTGTCAACCTTGTAGGTTGTGGAAGGCTAGGGGAAACAAAACTTCCATCTTTATAGTTGTGAGTAGTAGGCTTCCTGGTTGCCATAATTTTTCTTTCCATTTTTCTTGCTAACTTGAATGCCTTCTCCAATGAATCAGGTTCCCAAAGGCAAACCTCATGTTGGATATTATCCTTTAAAGTCCCTATGAACAAATCAATCATATGCTCCTCTAGAATATCTTTTACCCTTATGTTCAATTTTTGGAAGTCCTCAATGTGCTCCATCATTGAACCCTTTTGTTTGGGATTTATCAATTGGCTAAAAAAGGCATTGCTTTTTGTATCCTCATAATGTGCTATCATTTCTCCCATAAAAATTGCCCAAGTGACAATTTTTTTATGAAAGAAAAGCCATTGATACCATACAAACTAATTTGGTTCCAAATAAAAAGTTGCAATACGTACCTTTTGTGTGTTTTTCACATTATGGAGATCGAAAAATTGCTCCATCTGTAGTATCCATGTTCCGGGATCCTTCCCATCAAACTTCCTCATATCAATTTTTGGGACATGGTGGGTCTTCAGTCCAACACTAGAGTCTATAAAATCATGATTAACATTTCTTTTGTTCTCATCATGAGTTTCCTTTACTACCCTTTCACCATTAGTGACCATTTCTTGTAGCAACTTATTCAAATTTATCTTCAATTCTTCCATCTTATCGTCCATTCTATTCATATTAGCTTCCATGCCATCCATCTTAACTTCCATATTAACTTGCATGCCATTCATATTAGCTTCCACGCCATTCATCTTGGCTTGATTTACTTTTAGTGAGAATGAAATTTGTTGTACTTGGTCTTGTAATTTTGATATGTCATGTTGCATTTCTTCCTCTTCTTCACGAGTCATGCTAGAGCGTTCAGGTTGTTTACTAGGTTTTTCATTTTCTTTCTTCGAGGCATTAATTAATGCTAATAATTCTTCACTATTCCTTTTGAATTCCTTCAAACTAATTTTTCAAACCAATCTTATGCGAAATTTAAAAAAAACTACACACATTTTTTTCACTTTGTAAGAGCTCGATATTGAATCTATATATCTTTGTAACTGTGGATCTCGAAAATCTGAAATCTCGTCCTGCGATAGCCCTCTGAGTCCTATTTCTAACCCTACAAGTGTGATCAAGATTGGATTCTCCAAGGAAGAGTTATGCCAAATCTCCCACGGTGATCTGATTATAAACTAGTTCAGTAGAGCGAACTTGTATGATGTGCCACATGTCACTGTTTTGACCTTGGTAACTGAAACTAATACACAGAAAAGTAAAGGTCGTTCTCTTTCTGAAACTTCTTATGAAATTTCAATTTGATGCTCAAAGAGAACATTATGATGATTTTTCGAAAGTCACATGTTTAGGATGTAATTCAGGAGTCTGCAAAAACCTTAACTTCCTCAAATCATATCTCCGCAAATGTCGCGAGAAAAGCTCTGAAATTTGGACCCAAAGTTCAAAACAATTTTGGCTCAAATGGGATTTTTTTTAGCTTCTGAAATGTCGTAGAAAAAAAGTTATAGCGAAAATTTCACGATGACCTGTTTGGAGTAGCGAAACTCTAGAATCCAAAGCCCTGATACCAAATGTTAGGAAACCAACTCACCAAAAGATAGAAAAGATAGATCAACATCTTAGAAATCAGCCTCTTTGAGGGGGCAACCTCCTTTACATTACACAAATGAACAATTCTTGGATGATAAAATTGACTAAACCTCCCTTCTATATATAGGAGTCTAAGGGGTCATAATATAATCAAGCCGACATAACAGTGATAACATAAGGGCACAAAAATAACAATAGTGGGTTTTTATGGAGCATACTAATAACAATATGGGGACAATAGGGGCATAATAATAATAATAAGGGATACAATGACAATAGTAATGGGGGAATCACTAGTATTATAGGGGCCTAATAGAAATCACCCACTATGAAAACTTCACCTAGCTAAGAATATGTTGCAATATCTGTTTTTAAGGCCGCAAAGAGATCTTTGTGGTTAAGCCCTCTAGCTTTGTAGATTTTTGAAACTTGCAACACAAAATAACATGCTTCAATTCTAATGTGGTTTCCATTTTTTGATATTTTAAACTAAATGAGTTGTTTATTTGAATCTTCTTTTTCTAACTAAATGAGTCAACCTTCTTTCTTCCTCACTAAAACCATGATACCTTCGTGCCCTTTTCCATTCCTTGTTGCATTGTTCCACAACTGCGATCTTCCAATATCCTTCAAACAGAGGCATATTTCACCTTTCATGCTCATGTGTTTCTATGAGGCAAATTATGTCTTTATCTTCCGTAATAGGCCCTAAACTAGGGCCTCGTCTCCATGGGTAACCTCAGTAGTTCCAACAAACTAATCTTAAGAAAACATGGGTATGACTTGATTGTTGTTTATTTTGACATGCAAGACTCACATTTGAGTCTTTATCCCTACTTTCCCATACTGAGCTTGCTTCATGATTCTTGTTGCAGAGTTTTTGCCTCTTATTTATTACCATCTTACTTCTCTGTTTTGGGAGGAGGTCCAAATCGCGTTATCACAACTTTACCTTTATAAATCCATGCTCTCTTGCCTTCATCTCTTGTTGCCCTAACTTTTAACATTTCCTCCCTCCTTTTCTCCTATTATCTTACAGTTAAATCTTCTTCTAGAAAAAACGAGAACCCCTCAAGAGATGCTTTTTGCTTAGAATGATATATTTATCATGCAAGCTATGCATGATGACTTTTATGGGCCTGACTCTCTCACTGTTAAACTTACCCACCCTCCATGCTCAACATATTTGTCTTTGCCATAGCAACTTGTCTTTCAAGAAGTCTCTTGCAAGGTCAATAGTACATTCATTTTTCCATAGTCTTTCACCCCTTTAATAAATATGTTTGTTTCTCTATTTTGTCTTTCCTTGCCTTCTCTATCTTGCATGTTGTCAACTCAAATGTTTGTTTCTCATTTCTTATTAGTAGAATTGCTAATAACTTAAGCCCAAGTTTTGGAAACTTTGATGGAATCTCCTTTCCTTTCTTCTCTTGCTTTCTCTTCATGGGGCAATTGTTTTCCCTTTATCTTGGGATGATTCCGCATTTATCACCTCTGTGCTTTCCACTACAAATTTCTTTATGTATTTCACATCTACCTTCATGCATTCCCATTTTATCTTCCCTGTGAAGAGAGCTTCTTGTAACAATGCCACTTGTTCTTTCAAAAATTTATGCTTTCTGCTAAAGCCTTGTTCTCAATTGTTTTATATGAATTTTATGATCCATTTCCTGCTTTTTAGCTTCTAAAACCTCCAACATTTGTTTTGCATTTAACAATTCTTTCACATAAAGACCAGATGACCAGGTGAGAGGTGTGGATGTGGGATTATAGAAGGCAGAAGAATCAATAACTTTTCCTCCGGACTTCTTATTGTCACATGCTTGTAGCGGGGATTTGTTTGAGTACTTATTGTGAAGGGCTCGAGTGCTATCCCTTTGAGACCATTTTTTCCTTGTTTGCTCTCATTTTAGACGGACTCGTCTTCTTTTTAAATTCCCCGATTTTGTTTGGCATTGACCCAAACACACTTCCCAGTTTTAGTGGCTAAGACAATTTCACTTGTCCTAAATCATTTGTCTCCATAGGTTTTTTGTCTCATTATCATGCTTGAACGCATTTTCCATCCCAAAATTCTCTTAGACTCTTTTCATCGCTTTTCCTTTCTACACTTGAGATAAAAACCTACAGCTCTTTTCACTTTTTACTCCTTGCATTTCTCTTAGTGTCATCATTAAAAATTAAATTCTTCAAAACATCAAATCTTATACCATTACCCCCAATGAAAAGAATTTGCAAAAAAAAATTACTTACAAATCCTACCCAATTCTAACCAATTTTAACCATAAAATATATCCAATATAACCAAAAAAAACACCAAATCTTATAACCAATAAACTACCACTTTGCAAATGACTCAGTGAAAATTATCAGTCTCGGGGTAAAAATCAGTAAAAAGTATGACTTGATAGGAAGCCATTGGCATCATTAATTTATTGGAAAAGAGTTCACCTGTGGTCAACCTTTCAAATTTATATAATTTCAAATTTCAATTTTCCATCTTGGAATTTCAGCAGCCATATGATTGAGAGTTGAACCCGAATCTGTGGCTCGTCTGTCGAGATGGTATTGATGTTATTGGTTTCCTCGTTTTAACGAACACGAGCAAACCATGTCAGGAGCGTGAATTATAATATATTATTATATATCAAATGGAATGTGGCCCAAGAAAAGCTGCTTTACATTTCTTGAGGATTCGGTGAAGCTATGTATAGGTAAAGCTTCATTGGAAGGAGTTAATAAGAGATTCAAAATATATGTATTGATATTGATGATGTCTTTCGGATTAATCACATTATAAATTGAGTGGTTTCTTTTTTGAATTATCTAATAAAAGAGCAAAAATGAGAAAATCAATCAATCCAAATATTTAAATAGCAAAAATGCATCTTGTGATTAGTGGTTAAATTAATAAATTTATATATTTATTATTCTTATCATCATTTTGTTTTGTTTTATTTTATTTTATTTTCATTTTTAATTAAAATAATACTAAATTCAATTAAAATAAAACCAAATTAATAATAATAAAATAAAAATATATATATTTGTAAATGTTATATTATATATATATATATATATATAATATAGTTATTAATCAAATAGTTTTATAAGACTAATATTATTCAACAATTAGTTTTAAATGTTATTATTTTAAATATTAGAGAATATTTTAAGAAGAAAGTATTATATATATGTGTGTGTATGTATGTATAAAAAAAAATTACAAAGATAGGGCAAGGATCCAACTCCGACTTAACTTCCAACCATTGTCCCTGTTAAGATTAATTGTGTGCTTTCCAACCATTGTCCCTGTTAAGATTAATTGTGTGCTTTTCAATTTCAATGGTCTCTCTAAGCTTCCTATGATGGAAGTGATCAACCCTAGTGATGACTCAAGAATCCTCAATGCAAACATGGTGTTTGGATTTCACCACATGTTTAGCTAAAGTTGAGGAACGAGAAGGGATGTGCTTAATATTTGCTCCATGTTCTTGGATTTTTTGGTTAATGGAGCGAATAGTTTCCCCGATGTAGGGAATCCCACAGGAGCAAGGGATTCAGTAGATCCCTTTCATGTCTTTAGGGTTTATAAGGTCTTTAATGGATCTAAGAGAATTTTGTAATGATATTAAGGGGTTTGAAGGTAGCAAAAACTTTGTTCTTTTTAGAATACGAGAAATCTTATCAGTGGTCCCTTGGATAAACGGGAGCTAAACAATGGAGATTTGATCATCACGAGAAGGTTTTATCTTTGATTCTTCATTGGCTCTTTGAAAAGCTTTGAGACTCTGATGCCTCCTATAGCCATTATTTAAAAAAAAAAAAATCAAAAGATGAGATTTTTCCTCTTCTAAGTCATTCTCATCATAAATTCTTAGAGCACAGGTGGCAAGGGTGTTGAAAACTCTGAGTTTCTATGCCAGAAAATGATGAGAACTGACAGGAAGATATTGTTCTGTGTGTGTGTTTTTTACGAAAAACTTGGTGAGAAATGGAACCATCATTCATTCTAGAGAGGAGAATATCCATGAGAATATCAAGAAAATCAAGGCACCCTTCTACCTAGATTTCCATCGTGAATTTGATGGAGTCAGATTGGGAATTAAGCTGGTTGAGAAACAAATCTAAATTTTCATGACCATGGGGCCAAACAACACAAGTATCATCAACAAACCTCTTCCATCACTTGGGGCAGAATTAAGGAGAGGCCAAAGCTTTGGTCTCTAAATCTTCCATGAATAAGTTGGCAACTATCGGGGAAAGAGGAGAACCCATCGCAACCCCACAACTTTATTCATAGAACTCACCCTAGAAGCTGAAAAAGGTAGAGGTAAGGCATAGACCAACCAATTTGGTGGTGTCATCATCAATGATTCGATTAATGACATTGATGGCTTCCTGAATAGGGATATTAGTATATAGGGAAACAACGTCAAAGACTAACAGATCCCTAGGTTATAGCCTTTTATCCTTCAACTCTTTAATAAAGGAAGCATAGTCTTTAACAAAGGAATTAGTGTGACCAACAAGAGGTTTGAGCTTTTGAGCCAAGAATTTAGAAAGAAGATAAGTGGGCCCACCTATTGTGTTAAAAATAGGTCTTAGTGGGAGCCCATCCTTATGAATCTTCGGAAGGCCATAAATTCAAGGGGTGGCTTTCAATAAGCTTTTTGCTAAGATGATTAAGAGCATTATTAGATTTTAGGGCAAATGCAACTTCTTTAGAAACTTTTTAATATGATTCTTATTAAGTTTAATGTAACTACCACCATTATAAAGATGGCCTTTAAGGCCATGAGAGAAATTAAAAAAAAAAAAACAAACAAACAAACAAACAAACAAACATGAAATCAATAAACAAAAGACATAAGAAGTGTGAGTAGATTGGGAAGAAAGGTCTAAATATGTTGTTGCGACCAAGATCGACTCCTTGTTGTTGCCCGGTGAGCAACTAGTAGTAGGGGGATGCCAAGGTGCTTTTTGATATGCTCAAGTCGGTGGTCCGGGTCCATCATGTGTTGGTGTAGATGTTCCATAGAGAGTAACACGTCCTTTCTATTTTTATGTCAATCTAGTAAAACTTTGTTGAGTGAGAACTTCATATGCTAATATAGGTATGTCATGTGCATGTAGTGGTTAAAATGCCCATATATGTGCCCCATTTCAAGCACCCAATCAGCCAAATATACCATTACCTTTGTGTTCGAAAGAAAAGTTGTTGGTTGGCTACTTCTCTTTCGACATGAGTGTGTTCTTCCTAAATAGGGAGCGAGGTAAGTTCTTGAAAGTAAGTTATTGAGTCTTCAACTCTAAGATGTGTTTGTGTGTTGCCTCGATTGTTGCATTCTTGATAGTACATAGCATCTCTGAGGACATGAGCTCTCTAGCGAGGCATGGCGAATGCATGAGGGGAAGAGAACACAAAAGGACATGGACAAATTTTTTAGAAGCGGAACAGAAGTGGACAGGAGTGGAATTTTTTTTAGGAAAGTTAAACCAAGACCATGTCCCAAACAAAGGGAGTCAATCGAACAAGGATTAGACCAGTAGGCAATGAACTAGCAAAGGATAGGTCCAGAGAGAAGGAGCGTCATCAGGATTAGGGATTTGAGAGAGTTTGGGGCTCCCACATAAGACTAAAGGCCTAGTTTCCAGCAAATGGGAAGTAAAATACCAGTCACAACCAGGAGATAAAATTAAGTGAAGAACATCATTAGAAAGGGGATCAAGAAAAAACTAGAGTGTGAGAGGGAGAGCCTTGCCATTAAAAAGTGGTTACCCAACTATCAAGGTAATTTTTCCCAACAATAGGATGCTTGAGTCGATTTTGAGGAGTCAAATAGAGCACTATCCAACATTTATTATTATAAAATGAACCAAATTGCCAGTCGGAGTTGAGGAGGGAAAGTGCTAGCATCATAGAGCAAAACTTGCTAATGAGTTGGCACTCATTCCATTGAGTTTATCTAAGGAAATCTAAATAGCCTGAGCACTACAAACATAGCACCAAAGAGTGAGCGAGATTTCATTAACCAACAAAAGTCGAGCTCCTTTATTTACAAAAATATTGTGTTTCCAGAGCTCATGAATTAGCAATTTGTAGCTCTCTACCTTCCCTGATAGCTTTCTGACTAGGGTTGCCTCTGAGATTAGTGCAATGGATTTCCAAGGCCTTTGCATTGAATACCATTCTTATTAGCGGCAATTTTCACTCGAACGCATGAGGCAAGGAGGTTAAGCAATTAAAGGTTGAGGTTGTATGCCAAAGGAGGTGGATTTGATAGGGGTCTGGAGAGGTGAGGTGGTGCATCATTTGCAAAATGTCAAACAACACATGAGGAACATTCCCCATATTGGAATCAATATACATAGTGGAACATTTAAAGGGGTGTGTTGTGATGTCCCCTGGTTGTATGGACAAGTGGGATGGCAACAACCTGCCCCCAACCTTTGCTCATGCTAAACACCCGATCCGGGGATAGATTATAATTTTTTGTTATTTATATTATATTTTTTAATGTAAAATAAATTTAGTACTCTTAAAAGCATTTAGCACACTTATATAAACTACAAAACTCAAATTTACAATTTGAACAAATTTCTATTGGATTAGGGACAAAATTGATTAGAAAATATTGTTATAGACCATTTTTTCATATCTGGTCGATAGGCCTACAAATTGGATCAATCCATATCTGTGAACATGTTGTCATCATCCCTACATAAATCCCTTAGCGTGTCCTTTCCAAAATGTCTGAGTTTCTAGGATTAACTGCTCAAAATCAATGTTTTTGGCCCCAACGCACCCTACCCCTTTAGCCACCTGCGTTCAGTGTTGGTTGCTCCCTTGTGCACCAACGTTGGTGAGCACTAGTTGCTCCTTATTGAGGGTGCGTTGATTCTATAAAATCAGGGAAATTAAAAATATTTCTGAAGCTTCCTCTTCCAGAAGCTTCCAGGGGTTGTTTTAACCATTTACCTTGGATAAGAAGCTCGAGTCCTATATGATCCTACCTTGGAGACTTCACCGCTTATCCCTTGAGCTCATCCTCCCATCATATGTGGACCTCAAGCCAATTATGGTAAATCCTAAACTACCATCCCTCTCCTATAAATTTACTACCATCCATAACATTGGGGTTGGCTTTTGGAGACTGATTATGCCCTCATGCTTCTGCCTTGAATCTAAAGGAGTCTTCATGCATTAGGGTGGCATTGAGGTGTGCTTTGTAACAAGCAAGGACAAGTCAACTTGGGGAGAACTGTACAAGATCAACTATTATTCTTGGTTGTAAACTCTTTGCTATTTCTATTAATACAAAGAGTTTCTTGTTTTCGTGTATATGTTGTGTTACATTTATATTCATGCATTTCATTTTAGGGTATCAATTATGGATATTTAGTGTAATCATTTTGTTTGTAATGCGGTTTTACTTTCATCTTTGGGCCAACAAGTCTAGTAAGAATGAGACTCATAGTTTTATGATTTATAGGCTCTCAAGATGTATCATAGATTTGAATCAATAAAAAACTTGTCATATATATATATATGGTAAAAAAATCATTAATGAGTTGTGATTTTAAATTTTTTATATATAATATAAATTTATTATTTAAAAATAATAAATAAGATAATTTTGAAATTTTACAATTAATATAAATTTTTAAATTGTAATACGAGTTAAAAAAAAAAAAAAAAAAAAACGTTTTCAAAACTTAAAAAGAAAAATTTAAATGCATTTTATCAAACTCCATAATCCAACAAATTCCAGCAGTAAATCATTACACTACAAAAAATTCCAGCGTGAATCTTAAACATAAACGTCGTTACTTTATGGTTTACTAAATTTGGAGGCTAAAAGATGCCTTTTATGCAACGAAAAGATACCTCGTTACTTTACCATTAACCACATGGAGCAGAGAAAATCCAACTTTTTACCATGACTATTGCATGATACCTGTGAAATTTTTGCGCACTCTAAGCTAATCATGTTTTTATTTGGAAAACCATAGAAATTGAGTTATTATTTTGAGAAAATCTAGTAGAATTTTTTGAAAATATGAGTCATAGTAGTTAAGTTTTAAAAATTTTATTGTTTTAGATATTTTTTATAGTATAGATTCTATTTGTGCGATCCAAAAGCGATTTAAACACTTTTATAGTAAAAATTTTTGAAGAATTTTTTACTGATCCAATAAAATTGTGGCCTCATTAGAAAATGCTCTTTAAATTTTGGCATTGACCGGGATCATTTAAAAACACTTGGTAGATAAATTTGTTAGGAAAAAATGGGGTTAGCTGTAGAGCAACCGAGAAAATGCAACTTTTTTTTTTTCCATGATTATGCCATGATACCAACTAAATTTTGGGATGGACAGGGAAACACTTGGTAGATAAATTTGTTAGGACAAAATGGATCACTTGGTAGATAAATTTGTTAGGAAAAAATGCGGTTAGTTGCAGACAGAGAATGCAACTTTTTTTTTTACCATGATTATGCCATGATACCAACTAACTTTTGGGATGGACAAGGATTATTTACGGACACTGGGTGGAGGTAGACTTGTTTGGAAAAAATTGTGGTTAGTCACAGAATAAGCTAATTTTGTAATAAATTTTAAGTGTTCTTTAAAGCACAAATTTCTTTAAAATTTCAAATTTAACTTGGAATATGAAGTTGCTTGGTAGAGAATATTATCATATGAAGTCAGCAGAGGATTTATTACCAATATAGATCCATTTTAATCATGGATCTAATATGAGCCCAAAGGGATCAAATTTCTTTATGTGTAAATTTCTTTAAAGTGCAAAATATAATGTGTAGTTGTTCATTGTTTAAATTATATTTTTGAATGTTATATAGAGTATATAGAGGACCAAACTATAAAATATTGAAACCACTTCAAATATTTTAACCATAAAAAACTTATTTTTTCATCATATATACATTATTATTTTTAAACAATATATAATATATACATAATTGACATTAAAATATTTTACATAACATTATATCGAGACATTTTTTTTTATTTCTAATTATTCTAGATGAAATTACTTTACATGCATAAGATATTCATTTTTTAATTATAGACAACATTATTTTTCTATTTAGAGTATATTTCATTTTTATTTTAAGAGGGACGCTTGTCAACTATCAGTTGAGAATGGACATACTTACACATCCCCTCATAATGGGTTGTAGAATGAATCTATAGACTCAATGATTCCCATACCTCATTTTCTTAAAATAGTAAGACAATTTGTTTTTGTGATATGAATAGAAATTAGGGTGTGAAATATTGTGTGTTCAAATAGTTTTGAATGTGTTGAAACCCAATAAATCATAACTAGATGGAATTGGCATTTGCATGGATTCAAAGATGTTATATCATCTTAGAATCACAATGTATGAATGTCAAAATTGTGTATCGATATTAATCAATATTTTTCCAGGGTCCATTTAAACAGACATTTGTATGATAATTTTATCACACATTATAAGATTGGAAAATTCTACTATGTAGACAACAGGTGCTCAGGTGCCGTGGACAAAAGGGTTGCATGGGTCCTTGTAGAAAAATATTTTATGGGTGGTTTGCTAGCTGCATTGGAAATATTCGTACGGCCTATCTCCTTCAAACAAAAAATTGAGTACTGGTGAGTTCCCTTTAGATGTATTGGTTTCCATGCTACAAGACATTTGATTGTTGAATGTCCAATGCATGTTTGGGGTGTCCAAGGATGGGTAGAGAAATCCCTATTGTGAAGCAGGGAATGGGCACATCCTGGTAGGAGAATCAAAGGACCATTCATAACAAAAATCTATGGCCACATAAGGCACGAACTCAAGACTAATCGGCCTCTCCTGATCGACATAGGGAGATTCCTAACTGTATGGTCCTTGATCAATTCAAGGGGGCTTCATCCTTTCCTGGTGGCTCTACTAACATTTCAAAGTATGGACAATTCAAACATTGGGAGGATTCTAGGCTTCCAATTCCTCCATCAACGGCTGCAGAAAATACATTGGGCTTCAAACAGATCCTATGTTCCACTACTCTTTTTTCCACAGGGACCATTGCTCATAAGTCACCTGGCCCAAGCTTTTACCAACCCCTACCCTTTCAATTTGGGTCATACAAAGATAATTGTTCCTCCCCTTTATCCAACGACACAAAATTGGATATGTTGGCCCACGAGGAATCTTTTTGGTTTGGACCATTAATAATTAAGAAATCCTTTTTCCAGGATCTAGTGGTGACGGTCTGCCCATATCAAAGGAAGAAATTGACTACTCAGAAGAAGTGTAATACCAAATACAAGAAGATATCTTCATGTGTTAATGTTTTGTCTGATCTTAATGCATGCTTTTCAAAGGCATTGGAGGAGGCCCAATATCCTTCTTTTGACCCAAGTTTCTCAAGCAATGACATCAGTCTTTCAGAGGCTCTTAATTAGTTGTTATTTAGAGGGAACATGCTCATTCATACTCTTACTCAATTAAAATAATGTCCATTAACGTGCAGGGTCTGGGATTGACCCAAAAAAGGAGATCCCTTGAAAAAACTATATGACTAAAACAACCATTGGCATCATTTTCTTCCAAGAAATTATGTCTAACAAGTGAAAGCTAGGGATAATCTATTAAAAAGATTTCATGGCTGGAAGGCATGTGTAATGTGTGCTTCGGGACACTTCAGGGGATTAGCGGCCATGTGGGATCCAAATTGTTTTTCTTTCAAAGCTTACAAATCTTTTGTTGGAATCATTTTATCTAGATACATGTGTGGCGTTAGGAACAAAATTTGTATTCTTAATATATATGCTCCATACTCTAACAAGCGAAATGTTTGGGATCAACTTGATGGAAGTGGGATCATGGACCTTCATTCTCTCATATTAATAGGTGGTCTGAATATGACATTGACAGTGGGGGAGGTTTGGGGGTAGAAAGGAAAATCAGACTTGTTAGAAACATATTTTAGACACTTCTTTTATAACAAAATTCTCAAGCATATTGTCCCTTCTCTATTGGTCCCGACCTGGAGGAATGATACATCAGATTCCGAAGGTATAGCCAAAAGGCTAGATTGTTTTCTAGTGCATTATTTTCTGGGCGATAACTTGAATCATCTATAGTCTTGGACTTTCTTCTCTGACATATCTAATCATCAATGATTTTCCTAGAATGGACAAGAGAAATTGACGTGTAGGCTTTCCCTTTTAAGTTACACCATATGTGGCTCAAGGAATAGGATTTTGTTGACTTAATTAGAACTTCATGGTCCAATCCTATTATGACTCCCCAAGTGTCAAAGATGGAAGTGATTTCTCAAAAGTTGGAAAAACTAAAAGTGGAGGTAAAAAACTGGGTTTGAAAGCGGAAAAAGTTTCTCTTAGGGAGTTAATAGACATTGACAAGGAGATAACAATTTTGAATGACCCAAATGGTTTGGATTTCCTTTCTGAAGCTACAAAGAAAGCATGTATGTTCCTTGTGGCAAGGAAGCATAACATTTTAAAATTGCAAGAGGATTATTGGAGGTTCAAAAGTAGGGTTTCATGGGTAGATGGAAGAAGGATAACTCAATATGGTACATTAGAGATGAAGAAAATAATATTTTTACCAAAAAGCAGGATATTCAAAGAGAAGCAGTGAGGTCTTTTAGCAATCAATATCAGGTGAAGGAGGGATGCAACATTAATGAATAGTTGGAATTCACCAACCACTTTTCTTGTATGGTGGACGAAGAGGCAAACTCTATAATGGCTCAATCGATCACTTTAGAGGAGCCCCAGGGTGTTATTAAACAAATGGCTAGGGACAAAAGTCTTGGCCTAGATAGTTGGGCGATAGAACTCTCCTTACATTTCATTGATCCTATGGGGAGGGATATTTTGGGTATGGTTGAATAATCTAGTATTTTAGGCCACAATTCAGGCTCCACCAATGCCTCCATTGTTACCTTGATTCCTAAAATACTAACTCTTCTTATTTTGCAGATTGTATGCCCATATCCTTAAGCAATACAGTGTACACGATGATTTATAAAATCATCTCCAATCAAATTAAACAGACAATATCATCTTACAATTCATCGGAACAATTTTGATTCCTACATAATTGACAAATACAAGACATTGCCACTATTTCCTTAGAACGCATCCAAGAAAAAAAAACCAACATGTTGGATGCATGCTTAATGAAAATAGACCTCATCAAGGCATATCATAACATCAATTGGGAATTTATTCGAATGATCTTGCACTAAATTATTTGTTATCACAGACTCATTGATTGGATCATGGAATGCATCACCTCTGTGAACCTATCCATTCTCATCAATGGGAAAATGACTATTTTCTGTAGGATCTACAAGGGTCTCTGTCAGGGTTGTCGATTATCACCATTATTATTCATATTAGTCATTAATGGCCTAAGCAAAGGATTTTGAAATGCTAGAACTAAGGGTTTAATTTCAGGATGCAGGGTAACCAGACATACTTATATCTCGCACCTCATGTTCCTTGATGATCTTCTCTTCACGGGGAAAATCGATATGATTGAATGCAGGGTCTTCCATCACATTATGTCGAGATAAAATGAGGCATCAAGGATTACAATAAATAGAGAGAAATATTTGTTGGTTTCAGATAGCATGGAGGCAAAGATAATGATAGTGATGGCCAACTTATTTGAGTTCAAAGTTATTCCTCTAGTTAGATGGTTCAGGTATCTTGGTTTTTCGTTGAAGCCAAATAAGTATGAGTACAAGGACTCAGAGTGCCTTATCAATAAGTTTGAGAAAAAATTAAACTTTTGGACACACAATTGGGTTATGTTGGTTGAAAGATTGGTAATTATTAAATTGGTACGCAAAATTTCAGTATATTGGATACAACTTTTCAAAATTTTGAAGGAAGTTACCAAAATAATTGATAAAATTATAGCCAATTTCCTCTAGGTTGGTGTTGGCATACAAAAGACAATACATTTGGTTCGGCTTGAGGTCGTAGCCCAAGACATGAGTGATGGGGGTTGGGGAATTAGAGCCACTCAAGGTTTTTCTTTTTTCCTACTAGCCAAAAATCTATGGAGAGCCTTCCAAGGCCAAGGCTTATGGAACCAGATTATTCAAGAAAAACATCTAAGGAACATATTTCTAGAAGACTGGATTATTGCATGTGCTCTTGAAAATCCTAAAGCATCACAGATATGGCATAACATGATGAAGGTGAAACAATGGTTGGTGGGAAATAAACGGTAAGAATTTGGTAGGGGAGATAAGATTAAAGTTGGCCTCATTGCTATTAAAGGTATGGAAAAAAACAAACTACTTTCAGCTCCCATCATATAATTTTTTAATCAAAAGGGTATTTACACATTAAACATGTTGGTTGGTCATTGTCGTTCAAAATAAATCTCCTCTGGCTAGCCAAATCCTAGAGACCTTGACCTCCCAGAGGGTCTTGTATTTGAACGGGATCAATACAGAGACTGGACACTACATGCTATATTTGTTAATTATTTCCTTTTTAACAAATCACTCACACGATTTCTGCAATTCCATGATGTATGCCCAATTTTTTTGCAATAGTAGCATTCAACTTCACTTTTGTTTGCATTTTTCTTTCTCATCATCTTCTTTGTAAACAATGCATTTTCTATTTGAGAGTTCTCTTTTGTATCCTCCGGGTTTAGTATGTTTTCCTCTCTCATAAGTGTTGCAATTGTCTCATCCAATTTTTGTGAAGACATTTGACTCTAAGTGAAGACAACATTACTATAACTTGAAGGAAGACTATTTAGTAATATTGCTTTAGCATCTTCATTCTCCACCTTGCACCCACCTAATTGTCTTAAAAGAGACACTAAATTATTTACATCACTGGACATAGATGTCTCCTCATTCATTTTAAATCTAAATAATTAGAGCGTTATGGAAAATTTTGCAATTGTAGTTTTTACACCAAATCGCTTAGTCAAATGATCCTATATTTCCTTGTATGGTTTAGTGAGATCTACAAGATGTAATTGTAAATTAAAAGAGCAAGTCCAATAATGGACTTAGCTTTTTCATCTCTATTTTGTCATTCAATTAATTGTTAGGCATCTGTAGGTGCTACTGTTGAACCATTCACTATGCCCCACAAGCTTTTCTTCATTAATTGCATTTGTATTTTTACTTTCCATGAGGGAAAATTTAGACCACTGAATTTTTCTAAAACCAAACTTCATGATTAAAGAAAGAAATGAAATACCTTTTAAAACTTCAGCACGGATGTACATTTCTACAATTAAAAAAATAGTTCAACTGCTTTGTGAAAATCGCATGCCACTTTACTAAAATTAGAAAACTATTGCACACCAAAAAAACACCACCTCTCTACTAAACTCATATCATGAGCACTGTCATATCCAATTTTCTTTAGCATACTCGATATGAAAAAATGAATTTTGAATTTTCTTTAGCATACTTTTAAATATCATGAAATTTTGCATGCCAGTCCATAACACAAGCAACCACAATTTTGAATCTCGTGGAGTTTTGCATGCAATGGGCAAGGAAGATCCTTTCGCGACAACCTGTGGCACTGTTATTTGTTCAAATCAACAAACGAGTAGTGCTTCCTCCACACACTTGTATGGTAACTCGTGCTTCCTCCAGACACTAGTCTCGTATGAGCTCCTCGTAGGTCGGCCACACAGTACATTCCAACGCAATCTCCTATAGACTTCTAACAAATGCACAAATTTGGGATGTAGCACTCACAGCTTCTCCACACGCCAACAATAGTGTGTTTCTCCCATGCATAGCAACAAATGCACAGAGCTCGACAATCGTTGTCCACAAAGGCTCTCCAACACTAGTCTTAAATCTACTCACATGCATCATTTCTCAAGGTTTTAACCCGCAATCAGAGCTTCACGCACTCGCCACAAACATAGGTTTAAACCATCTCAACTCATAGGTTTAAACCCTGATACCATGATAAAAAATGGTTGAGAGAAATCATATATTTCAAACAAAGGTGTATGCTTCAACACACAGTTTACCTTCAGAGATTACTCTAATATATAGAGTTTCTCATATCTAACTTATTCCTAATGGTTGAGAGAATTTCTCGACCATCACCAACAACTCATAAACTAACATTACAAATATAGGATGTAAGCATTAACCCCAAGTGCATCATGCCATAAGACTTTTGAGAAATCACAGAGGAAGATGAGGTGCTCAGTCGATTTTTGTCCTTGCTTGCATAGAGCACAAAAATTCGGTCCATTGAAGCCACAACGGTTCAAGTTGCCCTAGGTCAGAATCCTTTTATCTAGCGCCAGCCAGATAAAACACTTGAGTTTTGGTGGAATGGGCCATTTCCAAATTTTCTAACTGCACCATTTAGCCTCGGGAAAATCAAAATCATATGCAAGCTAGCAGTGACTTGGCTCAAAGAGGCATTCCATTGTCATACAATAGCATCCTCTTTATCATTAAGAAATAATCCACAATGGGACAAATTGGAGATGAAACCATCACATTCAAGATCCAAAGAGCTCTGTAATCCCAAATCGAAAGAGAGCTTCCACTTGCCATTATACATGGCTTGTGAGTCTGGCAGAAAGGCTTGACCGAGTCTGAAGATATCACTGGCATTGAGTTGAGTAATAAGTTCAAGCGAGAGTTTATAAAAGGATGATCCCACATGAAGGGATCAATTCTAGGATTGATTATGTTTCCATTGCCTATCTTCCAAGCCAACCAATTACTTGTTGAGAATTCATTAGGGCAATGAATATGTTAATTCTCTTAACTTGATAACTGCTTGTGTTACCTTTTACTTATTAGATTTGTTCTTTCTTATTCCAATGTGCTATATATCAAACAACTTCCAAAACGGTAAGAACAATGACAAATTATATAGGCTACAAGCCAGGGCCAAAACCTTTCCTCTTGAGGGGAAAACCCGTAAATCTCTTCTTTCTCTTTCATATCTTTCAATTGACAAATACCATGACCTAGACTCAAACAAATATCCTCTAAGATCAAGTCTATCATGACCTCCTATTGCAATCTCTTTGACCTCCCAGTAGATCTAAAATTTTGTCCCCCAGCAACTGCCGCAACTGCTAATGCTTCTCTAGGAGACTTCGATCTCCCTCTAATGACCTTCCTCTTGACTTTGCTTGCCTTGACTTGAGTCCTAGGGCTAGTAAGATGCCCTAAGAGACATTCACTTGCTTTCCCTTCTCTTCTACCTCCAAAATCAAACCACCAGAGATCCCATCGCAGAAACCCTAGCTTTGATTTTCCCAGAAGAATATAATAGGCCTAGAAAAACTTCCACTTCCTCTTCTTTGCACTTCCCTCTTCGACTTCTTCTTCTTATGATTCTTTGCATAAGAGATGAGTGAGTGAGTGATCCAAATGGAGGACGATTTCCTCTTATATATACGCTTCTTCAAGGTTGGATGTGGCTCTTCATGTAGGTCGACTTGATAGCTCATTAGGCCGACTTGATCTTGGAGATATTTTGACACTTTAAAGACAAAATATTTTTTCTTTACAATTTACAATGTGCCCATAGGGTCTTCAATATATGACAATGACTCTTATACCTAGAACAAACCCTAGAAGCACTCAACGGGTGCTTGACCTATAAAATAAAAGAACTTGAGGATGAAACCCATGCTCCAATAATAATAATAATAATTTCTTTTTCATTTTATATTTACAAGAATACATTTCATACTTATGAAGATCAAACCTAGTTACACATTTTTCAACACTCTCTCCTAACTAGGGAGGTATTCATAATAGGTACATGGTAATTATCAATCTGAAGAGATCTCATAAGAAGAGTCAGATTGGTAACCCATTTGTCTAGCATCATATTAACCAACATTGTCACATAGCAAGGCCTTGACTAATAGCTCTATCTCTCCACAAGATCAGAGCACAATGTTGGTGAGACCAATAATATGTAGACACCATCATCATCGTCTCCCAAGGTACATACCCCACCCGAGTGTTCACAGAGTATGACCTCGCATTGGACTATTCTTATCTTGGGTAGCTAATCCTCAAAGAATATCAGTCCACGACTACTCTTGTCTTGAATGCCCTACCACATTCTCAAAGAGCATTGAATGCCATATGGTTACCCAATCTTCCATTCTTTCTTCCCAAGTGAAGACAAGAATGTAGTGTTTATCTCTCCCTCTCAATTAGGGAGTACAAATCCACCAAACCAAGCTTGTCCCTTAAGTATACAAGCTTCTTTTTTAGAAGTGATTTCGTCAATACGTTAGCTACATGTTCATCAGTGGAGATATATTGTAGATACAACACACCATTTTGTACTAGCTCTCAAATATAGTGATACTTGTTGTTGATGTGCTTTGTCTTTCCATGGAACACTATATCCTCAGAAAAACGAGTACAAATGGTGTTATCACAAAGTATCATTGTAGGGTCCATCGATCCTTCAAACAAGTCAAATAGCAGCTTCCTTAACCATATTGCTTCTCTAATTACTTCACATGTTGCAACATATTCAACCTCATCACTACTCAAAGCAATGGTGTCTTGCTTTCTGCTCATCCATGAGACAATGGAGGATCCTAAACTAAAACATCCTCCCATAGTGCTTCTTCCATCTTGTTCACTACCTCCCCAGTCAGAATTTGTACAACCAATAAATTGGACATCATTCCTTCTATCATATTTTAGACAATAGTTGATGGTTCCTCACAAATATCTTAGAATATGCTTTGTTTTTATCCAATGATTATGCTTCGACTCCTCTTGGAATTGACTGAGTACATTTACTACAAAACATGTCTAGTCGAGTATTCACCAAGTACATCAATGAGCCAACAAGTTGTCTATACCTAGAAGGATCCAAAGGGATCTATTCGAAACTCCTCAGTCTCTTCAAGTTTGTGATCATCAGAGTGGTCATAGGTTTACAGCCCATCACGTTGAACTTCTTTAGAATCTCGATCAAATACTTTCCTTGACCCAAATAGATTTCATTCATTCCTTGCCAGACTTCTAGTCCCAAATAGTAATACATCAACCCAAGATCCTTCATGTCAAATTCTTCTTCCAATTTCTTCTTACATTCTTCAATCCGACCTTCTACACCTGTCAAGAGAAGATCATCTACATACAAAAGAATAATTACAAGTTCATTGTTTACAACCTTAATATAAAGGTTCGAGTCAGCACAACTTTTTGTGAAACCTATTCTCTATAGGTATGCATCCTTTCTAGCATACCATGCCCTTGGTGCTTGCTTGAGGACATATAATGTTTTCTTTCATCTGCAAACATATGCCTTCCTATCTTTGATTTTGAATCCCAAGGGTTGAGGTGGATGTTGATTCCATCCTTGAGTTTTATGGAAGTTGATCCAGTGCCTTTCACCAGATAGGTTTTTTTGTCTTCAAGTTCCACAAAGTAAGCGTATTTCACTTAAGATAAGGTCTTCAATTGGTTGGAGTGACCAGTCATGTGCCTTGATGTACCACTATCAATTACCCAAATGTTTTCGTCTTGGAATGTACCAGCGAGAGCCAAGAAGAGACCTTCATCTCTTTCATTGATTTATGTTTTTTCTCAAGAGAATAAGCATATCCATGCTTCCTTGATACCTTTCTTGAGATGCCTTGTAATTTTCTTGATGAACTTCTTCATTGTAGAGGAGATCTTCATGATGCCCTTAGAGAACCAAAGCTCTGATACCGTGTTGAGAATTCATTAGTGCAATGAATATGTTAATTCTCTTAACTTGATAACTGCTTGAGTTACCTTTTACTTATTAGCTTTGCTCTTTATTATTCAAATGTGAAATACATCAAACATCTACCAAAACAGTGAGAAAAGTGACGCAGTATATATGTTGCAAGCCAGGGACAAAACCCCTCCTTTTGAGGGGAAAACTCGTAAATATCTTCTTTATCTTTCAGATCTTTCAATTGACGAATACCATGACCTATACTCAGACAAATACCCTCCGCGATCAATTCTACCACGACCTCCTGCTGCAATCTCTTCGACCTCCCAATAGATCTGAAATTTTGCTCCCAGCAATTGCTTTTGCTTCTCTAAGAGACTTTGATCTCCCTCTAATAGCCTTCCTCTTGAATTCGCTTGCCTTGACTTGAGTCCTAGGGCTATTAAGATACCCTAAGAGACCTTCGCTTGCTTTCCCTTCTCTTCTGCTTCCAAAATCGAACCACCAGAGATCTCCGTGCAGAAACCCTAACTTCGATCTTCCCAAAAGAATAGAATAGGCCTAGAAACACTTCGACTTCCTCTTCTTCGCACTTCATTCTTCGACTTCTTCTTCTTCTTCGTCTTTGCATAAGAGACGAGTGAGTGAGTGATCCAAATGGAGTACAATCTCCTCTTACATATAGGCTTCTTCAAGGTTAGATGTGGCTCTTCATGTAGGTTGACTTGACAACGCATTAGTTCGACTTGATATTGGAGGTATTTTTACACTTCAAAGACAAAATAATTTTTTCTTTACAATTTACAATGTGCCGATAGGGTCTCCAATATATGACAACGACTCTTATACCTAGGACAAACCCTAGAAACACTCAATGGGTGCTTGACCTATAAAATAAAAGAACTTGAGCATATGCTCCAATAATAATAATAATTTATTTTTAATTTTATCTTTACAAGACTACATTTCATATTTATGAAGACCGAACCTAGTTACACATTTTTCAATAGTGCTGATCCATGGTACAGTTGCCACTATGTGAAAATTTTATTGAAATGCAACAACTGGAAATTATTCTTCCAAATGATAAAATTATTATTCAGTTTATTTTGTTAATGGAAAAATAACGAATAATTCACACTACAATTTATTCACAAATAAAATGTTGCGGAAAATAAACTGGAAACTAAGAAAATGTTAACATGCACACAATAAAAATGACACGGTTATTTTTGGACAATTGTCCCAGGAAAACCCAATGTGGGAAAATCAGTGCAACAGATGAGGGTTTTATTATTATGCAGCAACAAAAATTATGAGTACAATTTGGATGCTTAATCTAACAAACCAATGTGAGAGAAATACTGCAAAATATATGTGAGGCTAATACCTTAGCACCACAATTGATTTTGCTTAATTTAACAAACCAGTGTGAGAGAAATACTGCAAAATATATGTGAGGCTAATACCTTAGCACCACAATTGATTTTTCTCTGAAATCTAGCCAAACAAGGCCACACAAAATGCCCTTGCATCAGCCTCTACACTGCCTCTACACAGGCTAATTTGCATTGCCTTTAGAACACACAGAATCTTGCAGTTCTTCTTGTATATGCCCTAGGAAGTGACTCGCTTGGCCTCTTGGACTTTATCCTGGCCCTCAGCAACTGAATGCTCCTCCTCTAGTTGAATCAAACTCTCCTTTGAATCCTTCCTATGCAGTCCTTGCGCAATTTCCTGAGGAAAACTCATTATCCTCTCAACTAACCCTTCCATATCTGGAATCCTCCTCCATAAATCTACTACTAATCTCCCTCTAGATCATACTTTTCTTTTGGTTCAGTTTCTTCTGGTCGAATGTTGCTCTCTGGAAAAATGATCTGCTAAGAAAACTCGCTCTTCCTGTGTGTTTTTTCTTCTCTAACCCCATCGACCTCCTCTTATAATCTCCAGTTGGATCACGAATGACCACGATTAAGTCCTTATTGATGGTTGAGATCATTTATGAGTTGATCCATCTGAGTTTTTAGAGAATTCTCACTTTTCTCAATTAATTCTCATTAATTAATTGATTTACCTAAGTCAGACTTAGGCATTTTTAATTATAGATCACTTAATTTAATTGAGTTGTCTATAGGTGGAATTTCCATAAATGAATTATGGGTTATAGATATATCATATTTTAATCTCTCCAGAAATTTTAAGACTAGAACAACATTTGATGCTACAAAAACTAGCACTCCCTCGTAGTGAGGAAGGTGTTCTCTCCCATAACATCCTCCATACATGCTACTAATGTTTAATATCTATCACAACCTGCCACTGCCCACCAACTACTGTGAAACTCTGATTCATCTGTTACACTGTAGTTGAATCACCCTACATCTATGTTGTTGCTGACATTGCACAGTACTATTTTATTGCTACCAACTATGTCATTATGCTACAACTGATCTCATGTTGTTGTTGCTCTGCAACTACTGTAATTAAAATCCAAAAACAAATCAATGGTGTTTATGGAATGAAATTGTCTCCTGAGTCACTAACTGCTACCAGTCTCTGCATTGTCCACTGAGTCTGTCAGTATGCAACTACATTGTGCTCCTCAATATCTGACTGCGACTAGTACTGCACTTGTCCCTCAAGAACTAATTGATCCATCTGACATTGATCCATCTGCTACTGAATATTATTAGCCCTTATAGCAAGGTTATGATCTTAGAGGAAACATTTATCTGATGCTTACCTCGATGGACCTTCCCCATCTTGACACACTAAAGTATTAAGCTCCACCTCCACCTGGATCTGGTGCCCCACTATCTCCTATCGAGCCTTGTCTTTTACTAGGAAACTGCTTCAATTTGTAGCTCGCACTTGACAACTCGCACATCCTTTGGCACCTAACCCCAGCAACTGGAAGTTGATCTACTACCCATATATGTGTTCTAGCTAACTCTCACGACCTCTTCTAGAAGATTCGTAAGACCATTTCTCGAAAGCTACAAAATCCATGAAACTCAAATACTGGAGAAATGAACTGAAATCTCCTCCCTTTCATGCTTAGTTGCTTGCTCTGCTACTCACGCTCCCTCCTGGAATGTGCAGTTCTGCTAGCTGCTACTGCTACCTGTAACTAGAAATCAAAGATTTCCTCCATAAATCTGAATATAGAAACCCTCTGATAAAAAACCTGTGTGTGCAATTTCTCTTCCACCCGACACTAATCTGCTACTACAATAACTTCTGCAAATTAACTGTGCCTAGACAAAGAATTTTCTCTGTGAAAATATTGATATGCTCATTTATGTCTGCTGGAATCAGTACCTAGCCAAATCAACCCTTCCTGTACTCTGCAACTGGAAATTTGACCCCTATCTAGCAATTCACATTGTTTGTCTAGGCTTCGCGTAGTCCTGGAAATCGAACTGTCAAACTCCCTCTAATTCTGAACAATTTCCTCCTACCTCTGAGCTTCTTGTTTGATCGAACTCACTCTGATACCATGTGGAAATTCACTTGAAATGTATCAACTAGAAATTATTCTTCTAACTAATAAATTTATTTTTTACTGGCAAAATAACGAATAATTCACACTACAATTTCTTCACAAAAAAACATTGAGATGAAAGCCTAAATAAGTAAAACCCTACTCCAAACTAGCTACCTTATATGGAAGAAAATAAGTAATAGAATCAATGATCTAGTCAAAAGTATTGTGTTGGAAAAAGAAGGATCTGCCCTAACTGATTAACATTCTAGTTGCAGAACAACAAGAGCAGAAAACAACACCGTAAGCTTTCCACTCTAAGACCAATCCTTCACCAAAGATCAAGACATCATCCAAAAATAGAAAATGAGTGAGAAAGTTGCACGTGGATATCTTAAAACCTTTTATGATGCCTTCAGTCTTTTCCTTGGTGATCATCCTTCTCAATCCCTCAATGATAAGAATGAATAACAAAGGGGAAAGGGGACATCCCTATCTTAGACCTCGAGAGGCTGTGAAGAAAGTCGAAGATGATCCATTTATATGCACACAAAAATTCGCCGAACTTATGCATCCCATTATACAGTTCATCACCTGCAAGTTCAAGCCAATGTGAAGAAGGAGTCTCAAAAACCCCCAATTCACCCTATCATAAGCTTTTAGCAAGTCCATCTTGAGGATGAGTGCATTGCACTTTTTTGTCTTAATTGAGTGGCTAACCTCTTGAGCCACCACTATGGCATCATGTATAAGTCTTCCTAGAAGGAACCTGAATTGTTCTAGAGAAATGGCAGAGGAGAGAACACCCCTAATCCTAATTGACACAACCTTGGAAATGACCTTATAAATAAGATTGCATAATGAGATCGATCGATAATCATCAAAAGCACCAAGCTTAGAGCATTCAGGGATAAGCACCAGAAAAGTAGCAATAATCGCCCCTGGAACCTTACTTGAGGTTCATGTCTCCTCAACAACATTCAGAATATCTTGTCCAATCATATTAAAAAATGCTATACAAAACTCAATAGTCCATCCATTGAGGCCTAAACTTTTATCTTTGGCAAAAGATTTGAGTACCTCTTTGATTTCTTCCAAAGAGACTAGTTCTCCAATCTTGGCAGAATCCTCGACAGAGAAAAATCTAGGGAAATATTTTAAAACCTTTAGTTTCTCCATAATCAAAACATCTACCGAATCCCTGAAAAGCCCAAAGAAATGTGCTTTGGCAACCTTTTCTAGTTCCCGCTGGGAGCTAAACCAATTTCCATCACAATCTTGTAAATCCCAAATAGCATTTTTATTTCTCCAATAGAACACAATTTTTTATGAAAAAAATTAGTATTCCCATCGCGCTCCTTAATCCAAATGGCCTTGCTCTTTAAGTGTCATTGTTCCTCCTCGACTTTAAGAATATAGACCTTCTTCTTAGCCAAGGAACAAAGGTTGATTTTCATATCATCCAAGACACCCAAAGAGATAAAAGAGGAATTATAGAAATTAATGAGGGCCTCATTATTTTCCAGTTCATTCCGCAAATCATGAATGTGTTTTCCTACCCACCCTTTAACATGGTATTTTGAGAAAGACATCTTGAAGTAGCATGTTTCCATGACAAATAGGGATCGATCAATCTCACATCTCTGCCAACAATCATAAACCAATGTCAAGAAAAATAAAAATTTGTTGAAATTACAAATTTGCCCCCCTGTCCTTACCTACTTACTACCCTACCTGCTTGCCTGTGCACCGTGAAGAAATGATTGAATCGGACTACACTTTAATTCACTTTGCACAAGCTAGTGATCCATTTTAGTTCCTAGCGAGGAGATGCACATAGTCAAGTAAGAATAAAAATTTGTTGAAATTACAAATTTGATTTATACTATATACAATATGACTAAATGTATATATAAATTCAAAAACTAATTTGAAAACAAAACACTATCCAACTAAAGTTAATTGCCCCCAATTTTAGAAAGTTAAACGTACTTTCATAGTAAGAGATTAATTTTGTTATCAAGCAAGCTTTTAATCAACACCTCTTTCAGGGCCTAGCCTATCCACCTATGATGTGATTTGTTGGTTTCTTTTAGTAATTAGTCATGGTAATAGTTTAATGAAAAAATATGTTTTTTTGCAAGTTATGTAGGTGGGTTGCTGCATAATTAGTGAAAAACATGTTATCAAGCTTTTATGTATTTAAGTGATTGAAAGTTTAATCTTTAGACATGTCTCACCAATTTAACGAAAA
Source organism: Pinus taeda (assembly GCA_000404065.3). Classification (NCBI taxonomy): domain Eukaryota; kingdom Viridiplantae; phylum Streptophyta; class Pinopsida; order Pinales; family Pinaceae; genus Pinus; species Pinus taeda. The sequence continues at coordinate 86,116 of APFE031618814.1, read as the reverse complement.
AAAATAGCATATTAGTTAATGATTAGTTATATAAATTAAATGGTTAATAAATATAATATGTTTGAATATAATTTTAAATAATTATAAATTGATTTCTATTTTTAAATTATAAATAATTTAATAAATTTAATTAAAATTATTATTAAATATGTATAATAAAAAATATTAATATTAAATATACAGTGATATTTTTTTAATAAAATATTAAACTAGAATTTTTTTTTTTTTAATAAAAACATTAAATTACAAATCATCTTTTGATATAGATACACATATTTATGGACCTAAATATTATTATTATTATTATTATCTAATTTTAAGGTAGTGGTCAAGCCAATACTAAATTGGTGTATGAGACTTCTTTGTTTGTGAGACAAGGGACCCACCTTCGCCCATACATACTCTAGCCCCTCTAATTTTAAACCTGTGGCCTTTTAAAAGAAAACACATACTCTCAACTATTAAAAATTCATCAAAATAAATGTGTTATGGCCGTTAATAGTCACACCTAGCCATTTGAAAGCTCTGCCCTCCCTATTTAACTTGCATGCAGCCTTGATCTGACTCAACTTCAACTTGCCCTGACGATGAACCACACTAGTTGGTTCGAAAGACGTCGATAAAAATTTTCATGTAATTTACCCTAAAACTCTTCTTAAAAAAATATTATACATCACAGAAATATCAATTCAACCATAAAAAACTCTTTCAAAAAAAGCTATAAAAACTGGTTGCTGAACAAATGTATTCGTAAACAACAGAATAGTTATTGTTGCATTTCATCTCCCATATTACAATACAATAGCATGTCTTCATTTCCATAGTTGCATTTATAAATAACTGGAAACTCTAAGCATAAATCTAGGGTGAATCATTTAGGAGTGGTAAAGCTAATCTGGTAGTAAAAGGAATTTATTTTCAAAATTTTGACGTGAATATGGTTTCACCAGTGGGTCCATGGTGATGGAATGATGTTATGGGGTTCTGTATAATTTTGAATCGATCCAGAACCTACAAAAATCGATCAGAGTTTAGGAGAGTTTTGGATGGATTGAAACTCTGACTCCCGAAAGCCTGAAAGCTCCTCAATCATCAGAGTTAATCTTGCGTGCCTGCAGGTAAACTCGAGACTTGATAATGGAATCTCCAATTTTGAAACCAGGAGTGACAGCAAACACCACAAGGTGTCCTCCATTAATGTCTTCTAATTCTTCAACTGGAACTATGCTTTCCATGTAAGAGGGCTGGAACGCCGTTCCTCGTTTAACATGGAAATGACTTGGGACTGGATTGAAGGAGAAGGCGAGCTTGTGAAGCAGCCAAACAGCCTTAGCCAACCTGCAGAACATCTCGTAGAAGTAGGAGGGGGGATGCCTGCCGTTGACAACATTGGTCCTGTGATCGAAATTTCCAAAAAAGGCTTCTTCCATCTTAGGATGCACAATGCGGAGGAATTTCTTGTTACAGAACTTCCCGAATGGGCAGTCGGGTAATATGTTCAGAAGCTCCATGGGTTCCATCAAGTGCATGTCCCGAAATTGGCTGAAGCAACCCCGCCTGTGCTTGTCTGGTTCTAGGAGAGAAGAAAGGCTCCCACTCATGTAGAAGGTCTCGTTTTCGAACCCTGTGAACATCTTCTGGCACACATAAGATTCCAATGCATATTTCATGTGAGACTGTTTTGGGTATTTTACTCCTGGTTCAATGGAATTCACAGCGGCAGGGATATCCCACTTGGCATCCTTCATAAGCGAAGTCAGGAGCGCTGTGAAGTTTTTAGCAGCTGCCCTGACATCCAGCATGCTGGACTGAAACAGTTGGGGGTTGGGGGATTCGAACGCTGCACAACCTGAGACTACAATGTGATAATCTCTAGTGCTGCTAGCATGTCGTTTCAATGGAGGCCTGTCTGCCTTATCTTTCTTCTTAGTATTTGTCCCCCTCAGATTTTGCTTGAGGGATTCGATCTCGGCATTCTTTTCCTTTAGCTCGCTGCGTAGATCCTTGACAACACCCTCATAAACCTCCTGAAGCCTTTTGTCATCCATGTCCTGAATTTTTCGACTGAACGAACTGTGGCTTATTTCATGGCTTCTTCTGTAGGACTGCTTCAGGTCGGACAGCTTTCTGATCTGTGCAACGACAGCTTTATCAGCTTGATAAAGCCTCTCAGGTTCATATGGTGAATGGGCTTCTTGCAGGCGGACATAGGCAGTTTTCAGAGAGGAGATGCTATCAAACATCTCGGCAATCACAGTTTCCATGGCATGCATTCTCTGTAACAGTTTCTCATATTCACTAGACTCCAGGGGGTACACTTCCACAGACTCATTTCGACTGTCGTCATTGTTTATGTCTGCTGTGAGATCGCTGCTGACCTCTTCATCCATGACCCTATCTGCTGCATCATATTCGTCAGAGGAACAATATGTAACTCCAAGTGACTCTCCATTGGTGAATTTGCGAGCCAGAGGCTGAAGAAAACATGAACGAGCAACCTTGTGCATTAATTCTGCAAAGTTGGACACCTTTTGTGGTGTACCCATGCAGCACAATATTGCAGAATCCTCTGAAACTTATGTTTAGTCCAAGGGTTGTAGACCACTAGAAGTTCACCACAGTCAACCCAACATTGTATTCTCTGCTAAAAATCATTGCTTGGTCTAGTGGATGTAGATCATAGAGGAGTTTATTAAACTGGCCTAACTTCGAATCTCAATGCAATCTTGCAGGGTCAAGTTTCGATCCTTTGATCTAGTGGGAATTTATCGTAATTAGCGCAAATTTCATTCTCAATGCAATCCTGTAGAGACTTTACCTGAGTTTGATCAGCATCAATACTTCCAGTTGATCTGCTGGATATAGACCAGTAGAAATTGACCACAAGTAATCGAAATCTATTCAAAATGCAATCTTGTAGGGAATTTTGATCCAGATCAATACTCCCTGGAGTACAAAAATACTGACTCACATTCCAATCCAATCCAATCATGCAGCTCACTGGTAAAATAGCCTGTCCAGTTATATCAAATGGGCATGTAACAGTAATAGAGTGCTTGTCCAATGTTGTCTTCTCTGCAACTTCTTTCTCTGCCAACAGCTGAAAGCTCCCATCATCTACCCTTGGGGTGTGTGTAAGTGGCTAGTTATAGTAATGTAAACCATGCTGCGAGTGCCTCTGGGCATGCAAAAAGCCATATATGAGATTCAGTGAAATCCAGCTCTGATTTTCAAATCATTTTGGATCAACCCAATAGACAAATCTAGAATTTGAGTTGTTCTACAGAATTTGTTTACTGGTGTTCACTAGTTGCAACCCAAAGAGAAAAATATACATTTGGAAACATCCAGCAAGCTTCCAGGTGCATGGAAGCACTAAAATTCACTGCCTTGATTGAAGTTAAAACTCTATCTTAGCAGACAGATATTCTCATAAACTCAACTCTCACTTTCTGTATGAACTCAAGCAATCCAACGGACTGACTGATCAGAGGTAATAATCTTCTCACTGTGGCTGATTTTGCTGTGCACTAGTTGTATACTGGTGAGAGTTTACTACAACTAGGCCAGGTTCAGTTCTCAATGTATTCTTGGACGGGCCTTACCTGAAAATCACCTAAACAACAGGGTCCCCCAGTTCCTATCCTGCTCAGGAGAATGAACTTGGAATACTTAGTGCTAATAAATATTTCTCACAAACTGAGAATACAGAATTTCAAGACCGAGGAACTGTCAATATCGCACCCAATGCATCCAGAGAACCAAGACTAAGCATGAAATAGAAAACTGTTTGGTTGAGAAGTACCTGAATTTGAGTTGTTCTGATATTCCAGGCTCTCCATCAGAGTTGGAAAGATTGCAGACCAGGAATGAAAAAGGAGGCAGCTTTGGAAGCTCTCAAGAATACTATAAATCTTGAAGTTTCAGATATACATGTGCGCGCGTGCCTGCATTTTATTCAGTGCGGAAAGGCTTTTCAGAAAGCCGCAAGAAACAATAAGTGGGGTTTCAAAACCAAAGCTGCACAAGTGTGTGGAGTCCACATACCGTTGTTTGAAAAAGAGGGTCCAACAACTGTCTGATTAACCCCGTAAGTACACATATTCTCTGGGATAGAAACTGCTTCAAAAAATAACTGATTCCAGTATGGCTTGCCTTGTTTCTAGGTAGCAGAAATGTAATCATGTTACTGTTTTGCAGGAGTTGAAGCCTACTCCACTGCAGTCTAACTTCTTTATACCGTCAGGTTGTGGACAGAAGTTTAAGATAAGACCCTAAAACCAAACTGTAAAGCCACCATTATGAAAAAAAATAAGCTGTAAAGCCAAACCCTGACAGTTCTATCTCATATTGGGATTCACTTTGCCCTATATCTGAAAAGTGGTTGATGATGAGAAATATTTCTCTTACAACAAGACTGTAAAGTCAAACCCTAAGTAGCCTATCTCAGATAAGGATTCACTCTGCCCTATATCCGACAAACTGGTTGGTAATGATAAGTATTTTTCTCATTTTTTCTACTTTCAAAGAATGTAAACCGACAAACTGGTGGGTGATGATAAATATTTTTCTGATTTTTTACTTCAAAAAATGTGAACCCATGATTGAGAATTGCAATGGAAATATAAAAGCATCATACAGATATAGTGTATTATCATTTTGCAAAGTACATAAAGCCACCAAGTTGGCACTCAGTGATCAATTCCCACAACCAAACGGCAACCCAAGTTCAAGGCTCGGAAGTTGGGGCACATGGGAGCCACAATCCTTTCAATCATTGTCATGCTAGTGCTGTCTGATGAAATTTCGACCAGAAATGTTTCTTTCTGGTTGTATTATCTGCAGGCAATGGTTCTATTATCTGCAGGCAATACCAGGCAAGATTTGATAAAATCAATGCAGCCTAACAACTTGAATTTGTGTCCTGTGCGATGAAATTCCAATGAGAGATGCTTCCTTCTGTTTGTATTATCTACAGGTAATATCAGGTAAGTTTAGATCAAGTCAATGCAGCTTAACTTCAGAAAACTTCTTTTTCCTTGTAAATAAAAGTGTTATTGAAAAAGGGTCTCAAACTTTCATGTACACAAATCATGTATAATTATTTAAAATATAATTAGTTATGAGGCATAGATTAATTCTCTATGGTTAAGGGAAATTAAATTCTCTATGGTTAACATCCTGAGTAATTGTCTTTCTATCCAATGGTAACCTAGCCTAGGCTAAACTGAGTAAATAAAAAATTATATATAAAACAGTCACTGCTGGTTAAAATGTCATGCCCTCCATTCCATACAACCAATTTCTCTCACATCACGGCATGTTTGTGAAAGATATGTTGAAGAAAAGTAAGTCGAAAGTAATTCCAAGTTGGCATGTAAGTGGAAGGGCCACCAGTTGAAAGCTGCTGTGAAATCTCTAGCCCCTCGCTGGTACTGTTTTCTGTCCGAAGTCTGACTTGTGGGGTGTGTTATATATATGAATTTAGTTGGTTAGTTTTATGTCATAAACAAATTATAATAAAAAAGGGTTTTTGGCATATATATAAAAAAAAATTGTACATTAAATATTTTATAAATTTGTTTAGATTATTTTAATGTTGGATTTACTAAGTATCTAGAGAGATCAAATCTCTTTTCACTCTAAAAGAGGTTTGTGTATTAAGAGATTTGATATGGATAATCTTCCCCTTTAAATAGGTTATACTCCACGTGAATACCATAGGTCAATACCTTGGGTTGTCAATACCATGGGCCCTTTTTATTTTTATTATTATTTTGTTTTTATAGGGTTATTTTTTTAGTTATTTTTATTTTATTCTCATTTTTTCAGTTTATTTTGACATCATGGATCAATACCATGAGCCCTTTTATTTTGTTTTTATGGGATTATTTTATTATTTTTATTTTTACTTTCATTTTTTCAGTTTATTTTGACGAACTTAAAATGTTTAAGCCAACTTAGATCCTATTTTCATTTTTTCAGTTTATTTTGACTGGGTTAAAATGTTTACACCAGCATAGATCTATCTTAAGTAGATGTGATCCTTCTCCTGACATCGACATCGGTAGTTAAGATGGATCTAAGCTGGTTTAATTTCTTCCTTTAAATAGGCTATATTCCACATGAATACCATAGGCCAATACTGTGGATTCTCATAAACGTGGAACTCAAAAACCAATTTGACTAGGAGTTGTCTATAATGCGACTTTTTGGAGATTCCGGTGACGGAATCCGGCGGAAGAAATGAGGTTAAATCTTGATTTTTAGCAGTTAAAATGGTTTTTTAACTGCATATTTGGATTCAGCGCCCTGAAAAACCCCCGGGAGCCATTGATTGTGCAGAAACTAGCTATCAAACTTGGGATTCCAATGAATTGCTACCAGATTTTAACCAGAAAAATCCGCCGGAAAAGCTTTCAAAAAGTCGCGTTATAGACTACTGCATTTGACTAAGTCAAGTTTACCTTATTATTTTAGTTTAAAGTTATTTTAATTTTAACGTAGAGTTATTTTTAATTTCTTTATTTTATTTTTGACCACCTAAAAATGTTAGGTAGGGTTATTTTTAGTTTAATTAATATATATAATTAATAATTTGTATATTATTTTTATTTAACCAAATAAAATGTTTACATTAAATAACATAGATTTCACGTTAAGAGATAAGATGTATTTTATTTTTATTTTTATTGTTATGTAATTTTACGAAGTCCGTTTACATAACATCACATCACATAAGATAAAGAAGCACCATATTTGCATAGAGGATTCGTAGGTCATTGCCAAGATTAATCATTTTCATCATTGTAAGTTTAGGGAGGCCATTGAGATTGAAAAAAGATCTAAGACCCTTAATAAGGATGATGGTTGGAAGATAAGCATTTGTTGGATCTCTTCCCTTTATTCCTAGGTTTCCTCTTTTCTCTCTCCTTCTTCCTTCTTTAGTTCCCTTTCTTTTTGTCGATTTTTGTTTCCCTTCCTTTCGTAGCCCTATTCTTCCTAGAGTAGTAAGAGATTGGGTTGATCCATTTCTTTGTGGCTCTTTTGGTTTTAGTTAACATTATTTTATTCCCTCTTTTCTTAATGAGTGTTTCCTTTATTTCCTTTTATTAATAATAAAAGTGGTGGCAAGAGGGGGAGGTATTCTCTTTAATCCCGATGGAAAAATTGTGGACAAGTATGCTTGGGGACTAGGAATCAAGACCAAGAACTAAGCATAAGTTTACAACGTGTATATGGGGTTCCTTCTAGTCAAGAAGAGAGAGATCAAAAGCATTATAATCTTGGGGAACTCTTATCTGATTATTAGACACCTCAGGAACTCGTCCCTTCCCAGGACAACCATCCAATTCAAACCCTTCTTCGTGCTCAAAGCATCATTTCCTCCTTCAATACCTCTCAAACTTGGCACATCCATCACAACCTTAATACTGAAGCAAATTTGTTCGCTAATAAAGCTTGTCGCCTATCAGAAGGAACTTTGGAAGTCAATGGGGCCTTTAGCCCATGTCCTATACCCTAACCCCCATATGTTTTGCCCCCTCTTGTCCCCCCCTTACCCTCTCCCTATGCAAAGTATAATAAGAATGGGTTTGTTTCCCTTGTCATTCCCCATCACACCTCATTCATTAGCATGATTTACCCCCGTCCTTCCCCATACCAAAGTGCAATGACACCTCTCCACTCGCCTTTTCCATGCGACCACCTCTATCTCCTCCACGTGAAGCCATTAGGGCTGAATCTACAGTTAAACGTGAGGCTTCTCACGTTGTCTCCATTATTCAAGGTTCATTGTAGGAGCTCGAAGTTGGTTTTCATGCAAGCGCCCTCTCCCTCTGTGCAACATTTACTCCCCATGGCCTAGACTAGACAACCCAACTTCTTGAACTTCCATCTGTAAATAATGGCCTCTCTCTCTCCTCACATCGTTATGATTAGGCCGTATTGGGATCCTGGTGGCTCGGACTGGTTTTTGTAGGACCGTGGCTATAAATATCTAAGTAGTTCTCTATCCCATCTCAATCTGCTTGTCGTTTTCATCCCTGGTTAGTTTGGGTTCTGTTTTTCGAGTGAAGAAAATTTGGTTGCTTATCAGGGGTGTGAGATTCCAAGCTCTCACTGGGACTGGGTTTCTGCTCTTCCTTTTCAGCGGCTTTCCAATTTGCTCGGGCTGGCTCAGGGTTGGATCTCTTAGGAAGGAATTCTTTGGCTCTCTGGTGCTAGGCCATGTCCCGCCTTATCGAAGATGGACACAAATTCTTGGGGAAGCAGACGCCCTCGCTCTAGTTGTGTGTCGAGGAAAGAGGCTTCACATCTTGCTTCAAGTCGTCACCAAAGCTCCGTGTCAACTAATAATCTCCACATAACAACCATATCATGTCCGCCAATCAAATATAGTTCATTACAACGCATATGCACGTGGGGCGAGGTGCATGTTATATGTTTTTTTTTTAATTTTACTTATTAGTACTATTGTGGGGTCAACAACATGTTGAGGGTTATAATGAAGGTTCTAAATATATCTTTGTTGCAACGAATGGGCCACAAACTTCAAAAGCTCAACCCTGGGGCTGTGGACCCTCCATGCTCTATATTAAAATATTTTTCCATTATGTCATAAGGTTGTGGTTGTAAGAAATAAGTCGAGTCTCATAGTTTCTTTGTGTGTTTATGATTGAATGTGTGATAATACACTCATTTTATGCCATTTTGGAGATTAGAGAACAAAGATATTGTTTGAGGTGTTCTTGAGGATTTTTGTACATCTTCAGAATAGAGAGATAGCTATTGAGATTGAGGAATTTAATGTAAATTGGGTTATTTTGCATCATAATTGAAGAGGCCACTCCATTAGAAGTAGACCCGGAGACGTAGCCCACACTGGGTGAACTTCGTTATCCATCTTGTTGTGTTCCTTTTATTTATCTACAATTATTTGTTCCTATTCATAAATTTTTCAATTATTTTTATTAAGTTTGGTATTTCACATTATGTTTAACATGACAAATCATAGGCTCGTGATAAAATATCCTAATCAAGTTTGGTATCAAAGCACAGTGAGCTAGTTTGATTTGGTTTTCGAGTGTCGATGATTACCATGTCTAAGCTTAAAAAGGGAGAAGGTGAACTTCAAGCTTACAATCCCAAAGTTGGCTCAATGAGTTTCACTTAAAGAGGAGAGATGGGTTCACAAAGAGGAGAGAATCCTTTTAACTCTAAGTCATATTTTCTTGAGGCAGTTAGTCCATTGCAGTCAATGGTGGAAGAGATTTATAAAGAAAGAGGACTTCAAAGAGGAGAAGGTGCTAGTCAAGTAAAGAATGAGGGTGATCAACCCCCTCTTCCTCCTTCTCCTCCACATCCTTCAATACTTCCCTTTCCTCTTCATTCTTCACCTCCTTCTTCTCCTTCTAATTCTTCACCTCCATCTCCTCATTAGAAGATTGCTTCAAAGAAGCCATTGTTGAAGTTGGATCTCAAGTTTGACTTACCATTGTATAATGTTGAGCTTAATGCAAGAAGATTAGATAAATGGATTTGAAAGGTAGAATTTTATTATCGTATTTAGCAAATTATTGAAGAAGAGGTAAAGATTCAATTCGCCTCTCTCACCTTGAAGGTACAATGATGGCTTGGTGGGAAAGTGAACTTTGAGAAGGTAGCAAAAATAATTATAAGCTTCTTTCTTCATGGTCAGAATTCACTGATGCATTAAAGAATCAATTGTATCCATTAGATTATACTCAGAAAGTAATCATGAATGGAAAAATTTAAGACAAGGAAATGGAAAAATCATACAAAGTTTTGTTGAAGAATTTATGAAGAAAGCACTGGCTTTAAATATTCCATTAGATTATCCAAAAACACTTTTAAAATACATTTGTGCATTACATAGTTACCTTCACCACATTATTCCTTTATTTAATCCCACTAATTGTTGGATGTGGAGCATGATTATCTTCTTGATTCAGAGGTCTTGTTTCAGCCACGTTTGGATCACAATCCCCAACGAGGGGCATGGGGGGTTTCCCCCCCACTATTGTTGCGGGGGGGGCGGCAGGGGGTGGGAGGGGACTGCATGTTTGGATCCCCCCGTGGGGGTTCAGGGACAATGCCCCTAAAGATAAAAATAGATGAAAAATTTCCTTGTAAAATATTGTAATTTCGTAGTCAATCTGGGTCGTTCATTAGGCGAATGATCTGACAGTAGAAGTTATGTTTAATTTAGGGTTTTTTTGTAGGCAACCCCTCGGTTTATATGAGGGAATTTTATTTCGGATGTGTATTATTATTTTTAACGAGAAAGAAGGACAAGATTGTGTGAGAGCGAAGAGGAAATTACAACAAATCTGTTGTAGGTTGTATCTCTTCATTTGTTGGATAATATAAAGGGAAGGATTGGTTGTTCCTCCATGGATGTAGCCCAAATTGGGTGAGCCACATATATTTTTGTCTCTCTTGTTCTATGCATTTATGTATTTGTGTTTCCGCAATATTTTGTGTATTTCATTACTCCATTTGTATGTGTCCAAGCTACTCATCTTGAGTCTAGAGGAAAGAATATGCAGAATGATTTCGTGAATAAGAAACCATCCAAGTTCTCTGAAAGAAAATTTAAGGGAAAGAGGAAAAGAAAGAATGTCATTGCATTGAATATAGAAGAGAAAAAGCCAACATGATCTCATTGTAAAAAGGAAGGGCAGGATGATGCTTAATATTGGAAGCTACATCCTGAACTAAGGCCTAAAAGGTTTAGAGGCAAACGAAAGAAAAAATTATTGCAATAGTGCAACAAGATTTAGGATCTGATTTGAGGGATGAAACTTAGGTCACAGTTGTAGGAGTGCAAGGTAAAATGTCTTATCATGGTAGTTCTAGTTCTTTTGTTCCTAGTACTAAAAGTAGAAGAAGTGAGTATTTTCATATAAGGGTGGTAATTAAGCATACGAAACTTGATACATTTATTGATATTGTTTCCCAAGTTACTTTATTATCAGAAGTAACTGTCAAGAAGTTGGGATTAGAAACAACACCTCACAATAAACTTTATCCTCTTGGTTGGGTTTGTGATAATACAAAGCTACAAGTAATGAAGCAGTGTAAACTTAGATTTGTTATCACTTCAAAATTTGTTGACAAGGTTGAATTAGATGTGGTTCCTCTTTATATTTGCGAAATTTTATTGGGAAGCTTGTATTTGTATGACAAGAAAGCCATATTCTTCAGGGAGGATAAAATATATCACCTTGCAAAATATGGAATTGAGTATATTGTAAGAGAAATAGCATGAAGACTAACTTATCACTTGTTAGTGCAAGGAAAATGAAGAGGCTCATAAATGCTAGCAAGAAATTTGTACTTCTAGTTGTGAAAGCAAAAGATGTTGAACAATTTGAAGTTTTTAAGGGTTGTGATCCTTCTCATAAGAATTAATTAGTTAAATTCATTTCTAACTATGATGATATTTTCTAGGAACCTGAAGGATTGCCCCCTAAGAGGGAGATTTAGCATGATATTCAGTTGCAAGAAAACTCTCCGCTTCCTAATGTTGGTATGCACAAGATGTATGTGATTGAAAATGTAGAGATTAAGAAGCAAGTTCAAGAATTTCTTGAAAAGGGAGTCATAATGCTTAGTTCCTCTCCATATGGATCTCATATTGTGATGGTACCAAAGAATGATGGTACATGGAGGATGTGTGTTAAATTTCATGCTCTAAACAGGATCATGATAAAGAATCAATACCCTCTTCCCCATATCGATGGTTTGTTAGATCAATTAAAAGATGTAATTTACTTGACTAAGTTAGACTTGTGAAGTGGTTATCATTAGATTTAGGTTATAGAAGGTGATGTTTGGAAAACCACTTTCAAAAAAAAGCAAGGTTTGTTTAAATGGTTAGTGATGTCTTTTTGGATTTTCAATGCCTCGACAACTTTTATGTGTGTGATGAACGACATCTTTCGAGCATTAATTGATGACTTTGTGATTGTCTACTTAGATAATGTTCTTGTATTTAGAAAAACTTTGGATGAGCATGTCAAGCATGTCAGGAAAGTATTTGATACTTTGAAAAAGGATAAGTTGTATGTGAAATTGTAAAAGTGTGAATTCGGAAATACATCATTAGTGTACTTGGCTTACATCATAGGGGGTTGTGAAATGAAAATATATCCCTGTAAGGTTGAAGTAAGTGTGAACTAGCCGAAGCCTACATCAACAATGAAAGTTAGAAGCTTCTTAAGAGCAGTGTAGGATTGGAGAAACTTCATTGCTAACTTCATGTTTATTGCATCTCCTTTGCATGATTTGACTAGCATGCAATAGGTCTTTCAATGAGGAGATAAGAAACAAAAATCCTTTGATACATTGAAAGAAAATATCAACACAACATCGGTGTTAGCATTTCCATACTTGCAGTAGTCATTTAAGATAGAGACCAATGCAAGTGGATATGCCATAGGAGTAGTTTTGAGGCAGCAATATAAGCTATTCTATTATAACTTTTAGGCCTTTTCTAAAGTTGTAGTTAATTATCCTAAGTATGATAAAGAGTTGTATGAATTAGTACAAAGTGTTTAGAAATGGAAGCATTACTTAATGGGAAAGGAAACAATAATACATATAGATCATCAACCATTACAATATTTATAGTTGTAGACTAAGCTATGTCAACAATCAATATATTTTAGGTGGATGGATTTTCTACAATAGTTTCATCTAGTCATCAAGTATAAGATGGGTGTAAGTAACAAAGTGGTTCTAGACTTCCGATCAATGCATCTATTGTCTTGTATAATGATTATTTAGCACTTAACAGTGATGTTGAAAGTATGCTAAGGATGTAGAATTCAAATATGTATATGAGAGGTTAACTCAAGGTTCACAAGTGGATAATTACCATTGGCAAGGAAAGTTACTCTATCATTTTAATAAGTTATTTATTCCAAAGGATGAAGGAATGCATGTAATCAAAGAAGCTCATACTTCAAATATTTTAGGGCATTTTGGTGTATGAAATATTGTAACTCATTTATAGAGATTTTATTATCACCCTTGAATGAGAAAAATTGTATCTAAGTATGTAAAAGGGAGTGTATTGTGTGCCACTAGTAAACCCACTAATATAAAATTGGGTTTATGTACATCTCTTCCAGTTACTTCTCATCCATGGGAAAGAATTACTATGGATTTAGTAGGAGGTTTTTCTATATCCAAAATAGGTCATGATTATTTCTATGTGTTTTTGGATAGGTTCAACAAATTGTTTATTTTTATGCCTTGTAAGAAACAAGTGAAATTTGAACAAATTGTGCACTTATTTTCTCAGCAAGTTTGGGTTCACTTTGGATTGTCCACTTCTATTATTTCATATCAAGATTCCCGCTTTTTGGGAGAATTTTGGTCAAGCTTGTGGATATTGATGGACACCAAGTTGAAGAGAAGTATTGATTTTCATCTACATATCGACAGACAAACAAAAATGGTCAATATGACCATGGTACATTTGCTTTGAGGATATTGTAGCAAGCTTCCTAAGATTTGGGATGAACAACTACGTTGTGTACAACATGTCTGCAACCAAGCATTGCACTAATCTACACAAAGATCTTTGTTTGAAACTTTTTCTGGGTACCCACCAAAGTCTCCACTAGATTGATTTTTGGGGGAAAAGTTGATTCTGATGAGCGGAGAGATGAAGATAAAACCTAAAAATTCATTGAGAAGATCCAGATGGTGCATCAAGAAATGTTATAATAGTTGGAGAAGAGCTAAGCCCAATACAATTCTAGGCATGGTAAACATGGGACAGACCATCATTTTCAAGTTGGCGATCAAGTTTGGCTACATATCAGTGAAGACAAGTTAACAGGGGAAGGTAAAAGGATCAAGCCAATTTGATATGGTCCATTTACTATTTTGGAGAATATAAGCACTAATGCTTTATGCTTAGATTTTCCATACCACGTGTAGATGTATTCAATTTTGAATGTGGAGAACTTGAAACTGTATGAAGCTTCAAGTATCATAAATTAGCATAAGAGTATTCAAGTTCCTTCCATTGATGATTTTTCTCCTGATTATTTGAATGAGTTGCAAGAAGATGTCATTTTGGATAGGAAGATGAGGACTTCGTGACAAGGAAATGTAGAATAAATTTGAGTGGGCCTTCAGGGAATGAATCCTAGAAAATCATGGTGGATCAAGATAGGGAAAGTGAGGGATAAATACACTCACCTATTTGCTGAGTAATTTAAATTTTAGTGTTACAAAAGTGAGGGTTGATCCCGGAGGATCCAAGATGCCTCAAAATTCAATAATCCTAAATCATGATAAAAATGTCTCCATGTTGAAGAGCTTAACGAGACCCTTCCAACACAACTTGAACGGGCTCAATTTTGTATGAGAAATTTATGGTGTTCTGAATTTTTGCGACAATAGACAAAAAGGAAGGACAAAGTGGCACGTGGAAGGTTGTACGAGAGACAGATGGTTAGTTTGTATATGTAACATGGCATGTTGTACATGTGACATGTGGAATTAACCATATAGTTGATGTGGTTGAAACAATGATGTGGTAGCATGACATAGGCGCTAATGTGGAAAGTTGAACAAGCGAAATGTGGCTGACAAGATGATTGTGCATGTGACATGGTCCTGATAGAGATCTTGACTAGGAAAAAGGTGGAAAAATCAATTATTGCCATGTGGTAGCCTCTAAAAGGTTAAGAAGGCTCACAATGACTTATGGACATGTGTAACTGAATGGTTTAAAAATGGCAGATGGTTGAAGCCAACAGAGTTTGACCCCGTGCCCAATAAGTTCACGTGATAGCACTCCACCATTAAGCCATGTGCATTCATTGGAATAAAAAAAAACACTATATATATATATATATATATATATATATATATATATAATATATATATATATATATATATATATTGTTGTAACCAATTTCAAAAATGGGGGAAGGCCATGAGCTCAACCCCGCGACCTCCTCGTTAAACTAATAAGCTCCATGTAACAACCATCTCACGTCTACCAATCAAATGTAAGTCGTTACAATGTATATGCATGTGGGCCTAGGCACATGTTATATGTTTCTTTTAAAATTTGGTTATTAATATTATTGTGGGGTTGATAATAGGTTGAGTTTTATAACAAAGGTTCCAAATATATATTTGTTGCAATGAAAGGGTTGCAACCTCCTCGGGCTTTACCTTAGGGCTACAGACCCTCCATGCTCTATATTAAAATATTTTTCCATTATGCCAGATGGTTGTGGTTGTAAGAAATAAGACATGTCTCATAGTGTTGTTGTGTGTTTATCACTATATGTGTAATAATAGATTCGGCCAATAGAGATTTTGCACATTTTTGTTAACTCATAAACATGATCGAGATCTACCTATCTATATAGTGGATTTACATATTCTGAGAAATTAGAAATTGATTCCCATTCAAATCAAGCAATATGTGTATCATAACAAAAGAGAAAAAATAAGGAAAGAACATAAATCATAGATAGATCTAAGTCCTCTTGGGAAGGATTCCTTAAGGAAAAAGTATATAGATTATGGATGAATATTCGATTATATTCATGAGATTATGTAAATATCCTATCACACGGTATATATTGAGCGTAATAACAGAACGATTTACTTTTTTTACATCATTCTTTGTTATTTGAATGATTAAATTCCCCACAAAGAAGAGCACTCAAATCTTTCTATAGAGAAGCATTATAACCCTGAAGAATGGGAAGATAAAGAAACAAATGAATTAAAGGGAGTAGGGGGGAACAGGGAAAAACCCCAACATCGAAATGATCTTGGAACAACCCCAACAAAAGTACGAAATCCAGGATCTTTCATTAAATTGATTCGTGTTCAAATTTGAATAGTGTATAACCACATGGATAAGTTCAACATTAACCTGTTAATTTCGAATCCAATTTGTGATTTGGAGGAATGATATGATCAATAAGGATAATTACAATGCAAGATCTAAATACCTATATTTCCACAGCTTCTGTGTTAACTATTTTATGGTTCATTTTTTTAGTCAGCTTATTGATAGAAATCAATCATTTTTTCCAAATGCTTTGATTTTTCCCTATTTTTAATTTTTTCCCTCCCCTTAAAGCCAAGGGAAAAAATATTGTGCTAGATTGACTTCTCCAACCTCTTGGATAAATTAGTGAATTTAGCCTAAAAAAATCTAAGTTTAAGAATGGAAAGGGGTAGAATTTAAATAGAAATCTTGATCTAAAGATTCTTTCCACATTCAATTTTGTAAGTACAATTGAAAACTCCTAATCAATATTTTTTTTTACTTTCAAATGTTTCATTGTAGGATCTGACTATCAACTTCTATCCCTTTTACTTTTTTAGGTCGAAAAGCAAAGTAGACCCAGTATTAAATGAAATTTTATGGCCAAGGGTTGAGATATAATTTTGGAGAATGGAGAAAGGAGAGATTATTGTGAGGGATTCTTGAGGCTTTTTGTACAATTGCAGAATATAAAGCCAACTACTAAGATTGAGGAATTTAATGTAATTTGAGTTATTTTGCATAAAAAATGAAGAGGTCACTCTATTAGAAGCAAACCCAGAGATGTAGCCCACACTCAATGAACTTCGTTATCAATCTCATTGTGTTCCTTTTATTTATCTGCAACTATTTCTTTTTATTCATAAATTTTTCAATGCTTTTTGTTAAGTTCTGTATTTCACATTTTGTTTAAGATGAAAAATCATAGGCTCATGATAAAATATCTTGATCACTCATGGTTCTAGTGTTGGCTCATAGTTCTGATGCCTCAAGGTTCTGGTGTTTTCTCACAATTCAAGCGTTGCATCTTCTTCGTAGATGTTGTAGTTTCTGTGATGTAGCAACTATATTGCAACTATGTGACTATGTTGCAATAATGGTGTTGCAACAATTGTAAAGGAGTTTTGCAACAACTACAAATGAGTGTTGCAACAACTATAAATGAGTGTTGTAGCAATTGGAACCAAAATACACCTTGTGGAAACATCACAACCTATAAACCATCGTTTTAACTCAAAGATAAATATATGATCTTTTTCTAATGGTTAATCATAAATTCACGTATAACACTAAAGAAATGTAATTGAAACACATTAAGTATCAATTTTGTACAATAATGGATTAATACAAGGTTTAGGTAAGCAAAGAGGGATTAGAAGTAGGAAAAGGATGGCATTTCTAGAGCCCGTCATCTCCCCCAAGTTGAAATGTTGCATGTCCTCATGCAACCCGGTACCTCTTTATCAACCAAATTGTAGGGACACTTATTTTTTTCCACTGCATACCTTCTTTGTTCTTAACATTTTTGAGTTGCCTCGAAATTTTTCCATGAATTGTTATAAATCATGGTTCAAACTTCAACATTAGCCTCCTGAAACAATTCTAGTGATTTTGCAACAAATTTGATGGAGTCACAACAAAATTGTACAATGAGTTGCAATTAGAGTGTTGTAGGAGTAGCAACAAGATTCTTTTATCCTTTTTCTACAAATCGATTTACAAAGTTCTACAATCATACTTGTCCTATTTCATTTAGTTTCTCCAAAAAGTATCATGACCATCTGGTGCACAGATCTCAAGATATAATCAAATCATCCTTTGCGCATAAAAATTGGAGTAGCAGCAATAAATCATAATAGTTTAAGTCTTATGGCATGGTGATATTTCATTTTTTTTTGTATAACAGCGACAAGGCTTCCTATTATTGCTTCGTGTGTAACAATAATAGGGAATTCTTATATCATTGTTGCTAAAAAATGATAACAACTCATTTTTTCTATGTAAATGTATTCTATAGTAGTGTCTTCTTTTGTAGGTTCTTGTAGAGTAATTTATTAGTCTCCAAAGTCTACTGATAAGCTATAATTTACTGGAGAATATGTTGTTCAAAACCATCTTATAATGTAGTGTACTTGAAAATTCTCATGGATCAAGCAAGAGAGATACGGAATTAAAAAATATTGGTTGTCCCTTTCAGCTACGTAGCTTTTATTGTTGGTTCTTGTGGAGCAACAATAATACCTTATTTTTCTCTTATTGTTGGTTTTTTTTTGTGGTAGTAGCAAGTGTTGGGCCTCACAATTATCATGATTCCCTTATCCTATTCCTTAGTTTATTTTTTTATTTTATTTTTCTTATGTTTATGATATATTAACTTGTATAATATAGGACTTAAAAGGAATTGGTTTACCTTTATTATTCAACCTTCATATGTGTTGTTTTGATTACAAAAGTGTTATTTATTCATGATTGAATCTTTATTATGAACAGGGATTTTGTTACATAGCAGGGGCAACCAACACTTGATGTCACTTCTAGAACTATCGATGGTAAAATCGGGATGGCATGATGTTGTTTCAACCAACTGTGGTAGATCAAGCGAGGTTGACTCTTATCTGAGTAAATATGTTAAGGACAAAGCCCTTGATTTTCCTATTTGGGTGATATTAATACTTTTTGAAACTAAAATCGAGCATCCTAAGAAATGATTTTTTTGTTAAAATATTTATTGTTTTTATCTCCCTTGATTGTAGTATAAAGACAGGGGTTTCTGTCCTAAAAAAAAAACAATTTTTTTTGTAACTTTTTCATCCATTTGAGAGATTCGCTAAAAAGCATTAATTGTAATCATTTTTCATAATATAATGCAAGTTTTCATAGTTGAGAATTAATCCATTCTTCTGATCCTTTCTACAATGCATTATGACTTTGATAGTTTGGGCCCACTTGTTGATGAGGCGTTGTCTTCATTTGTATTATTAAGCTGGCATTTGATCTTCTTTCATCGATCATCTATCTACTATATTAGTTGTAAATCATGTATTCCCTTTGAGTAGAGATAATATTGATAGTCTTAATATTGATTTGTAGGTATTGTTCCTTTAGAAGTTGATTTGAATTTGTTATTTTTTTATTGTTGTTTCCTAGAGATTATCTTTTAATTGTTGATGCTTTAATACTAGTTGGATTTCCCTCTTGTTATTTCTTCTTTCCTTTTTCATGGGTGTAATTTTGCAACATTGTTCCTTTGATTTTGCCATTGTTGTTATCTAAGTAGCAGCTTAACATTCTATAGATTTTCTTATTGTTTCCTGTTAAGAGTGATCAGAATTCAATACTTTTGAATGGTTTTTAGAATACATTCTACCTGAAATATGGATCTTATGAATGCATGCTTCAAGTTAGGAATCGATTCTTTCATTTTCGTTAATTTTCTTGTCAATAGAGAATTAGTAAGCATTAGTTTTAGAACCATATCTTGCATATAATTTGCAGATAACCTTGAAATAACTAGATGAATCATTGGGTTGTTAATTTAATGTGTGGTAGTTGGTTGATTCCTTAGAACAACTAATTATCCCAACATTTTGGTGTTATTTCCAGGGAGGATGCTAAAATAGAACACTATTGTATTTAGTTGCATCCCTGACTCCCTGAGGGTTAGATATTGAAGACAACAGGTAAGAACTTGCGCACACACCTTGGTAAAAAGAAACTTGTGGTGGTGTCTACCCTCGGTTAAAATATCTAGGCTATTTACTATGCATGACTAGGAAGAAAATTAGAAGTAGGAATTAGATAGAAATAGATCAAAAATATGCTTCAATAAGTACCAAATTCTAGGGTCAAGTTGGCCTTTGACGAGTGACCTTTATAGACAAAATAATTCGAAGAGAAGAATCTCAAACCTTGGTAGGCCCCCAAAGGATATCTAGGAAGGGATCTATTGTTATTACCCCTCCACTAGAAGAATATTCTATTGTGGCTAAAGCTAAGATTCACGACAAAATCATGGGATCAAAGCAGATCTTTCAGGACTTATCAAGCAAGCATATCAATCCTTTTAGCAAGAGTGAGGGGAACTATTGTAATTTAAAGGAAGGAAGAGGTTAAACGAATGAGCTACACCCTCAACCTCTTTAGCAGGAGCCTCCTACAACACCTATTGTGAAAGAGGGAATTTAAATTCCCTATTTAAGTTGTGTTGTAAGACCTAGATAGGGCTCAAATTCTAGCCACCATACCAACCTTTTTCAATTAGTACCTCCTATTTTTTGGATTTCTTAGGGTTACTAGAAAATTTTTAATCAAATGGCGGGGTAGGTATCAGGAACACAAACTTCAACCATAGAGTATCCTATCATCAATCCACAAGCCAATGCACCCATGAAGGCTATTCTACTTCAAAACCTTCCAAACTTTCATGGGATGGCCTTCGAAGACCTAGATGTGTTCTTGTTTGAATTCAATGTTATGTGTCGGGGATATAACTACACCACTGATCCCTAAAAACTAAAGTTGTTTCCTTCCACTCTAAAGGGAGAAACACTACGTTGATTCATGGGATTAGGGGCCGGTACAATTAACTCATGGGATCAAATGAAATGAGCCTTTCTTACCAAATACTAGGATTACTATCAATGTAGAGATTTAAAGGAAGAAATATTTAAAATGACATTTAAGGAAGATGATACCTTAGAAGAATATATAGAGAGGTTTCAATATAACTTGTAAAGATCTCCATACACGATTCTACCTAAAGAAGTATTAGAAACTTCCTTAATTAGCGGAATAAAGGATGAATGGATAGAAACACTTAACCTAATGGGGCAAGGTGATATTTCTAAAGAAGAATATGATGACATTGTGAAATTATGTATCAAGTGTTCGCGTGGGAGCATAAGGAATAAGCTTGGAAGTCATGATCCGCTCAGCAAAACCAGTATAACTGCAGGCGGCAAAGTCACGCATGGTGAAACAAGGTAATCTATTAGAAAATTTTAAAATTGATGTATAAGCAAACTGATTACACAATTGGACTTTTTGCAAATAAAGCAAAAGCAAACTAAAGCATAGCATAGATTAGCAATTTTCTACCCTTGTTTCCAACAGAAGCATGGTTGTGAATAATTCTCATTGGATACAGTTGAGGTGTTTTCTATCTATACTAGAGAACACTCAACTAATCATTGTCCCTCTCTCCCTAGATTGAAGGTTCTATTTAAGGAATTTAAATAAGAGCTATAACCTGCATATTTCATAGCACAACGATGACAGTGGAAAAACCATCCTACAGGTATGGTTCAAGAGCCTTCCATGTTATTTTGTGGATAATATAATTAACAACTGTTTCCTATACTTACTTGGTAGGGGAAATAACATTCCAACATCAAATAGCAGACTCAGCTATATTCCCCATCACCTTGGTTAAATCAGTCATTTCTTGGACCTTATTGGTCGAACCAACAATATTTTACACCACCATGGCATAATTCATCCCTCAATAGTCAACCCAACCTACTTAGGGACCAATGTGGTCCCAAAAATGGTAGCACCCCTTTGAACCTATCAATCAATCGTTGGGCACATTGCCTCAATCACAACCATCACTACAACCCCTACAACCACGGCTTCAATTACCTCCAAATGCTCCACCTATGTTACGCCCTCAACTACCTACACAACCAAATCCAAATCTAAATAATAGGCTTGTGCAGCTTCTAGAAATCGTTGACACTTCTGACTACTGTCTTTGCTCCTTAGAATGTAATGGGCTCTGCTTAAAATTTGGGCAAACCATTTTTCTAGAGGACCCCCAAAGGAAATTAGAGCAATCAAAAGATGAAAATTATTCCAAAGAGTAGCATCAGATAGAAAAACCCCTTTCAGTTGCGATAATCACTGAAATAGAATCACCTGGTATAGTAACTAAAAATCAGGAACCTATTAAATCTACAGATGGTGTCCCTCCATTTCCAGAGAGATTGGCCATAGTAAGACCATCTACATATCCTAAATTTGATCTTGTAGGGGAATTACGAAACTTATGTATTAAAATTCCTCTCTTATAGGTTATTAGAGACATACTTATTTACGCTAAAACTATCAAATATCTATGTGTCAAGAAACCTGGAAGAAAACCAAAATACCCTCTTATAGTCCATGTCATCACAAAAAATTTTGACCTTATCTTAGGAAGCTATATACCCATTAAGTATGATGATCCGAGAAACCTCGTGGTCACCATTTAGATTCAAGGTCTCAACTTTCCAAATGTAGTGGACATCATAACACCTTAAACATGTGCCCTCCTTGGAATAAACACATTAAAACCAACCCCAAGCATGTTGGAGTTAGCTGAAAAATCTGTGATAAAGATGAAAGGAACCCTAGATGATATTATTGTCAGCATGGATTCCTAGGAGTGTTCGATAGATTTTTTGGTCCTTAATCCTAAAATTAAGTTGGAAGGATACCCTATCATTTTCGGAAGACCATGACTTGCCATAGTTGATACATACATTGGGTGTTAGATTCATAGCGTGACTATTTCCAAAGGAAAGGCCATTAAGAACCTTATTTTATATCCACCTTGTAGATCCAATGTATCATCTGACAATCTTAAGTGGCTTCCTCTTAAGTATGAAGAAGGCAAATTACATTCTCTTCTTACTATTGACAAAGCTATTATTTTCAAAAGATAGACTGAGGATGACACAATCAAAGGTTTTATCAGTCATCCCTCCATCGTAGGACATCCAACATGTTAAATGTGGAAATTCATACTTAATAATGAAGCCCAAGGTGATCCAACCGAGGAGTCAAACAATGATCACATACCTACAACTGCAATCCATAACAATGTTCCTATTGAGATTGAGCTAGGCAAAACGTTGAACATTAGTGCTAGTCTTGATAACCTTCAGCATGATAAATTAATACAAATCCTTTGAAAATACAAACAAGCATTTACTTGGGATTGTGTAGACATGAAAGACAATGATACATAGTTATGTACACACCACATCTACATTGAAAAATATGCTTGAGTTATTCGTCAACCACAAAGGATATTGAATCCACATCTTAGGGGCATAGTCAAGCAAGAATTCCAAAAGCTACTTGATGTCAATTTTATATACCCTATATCTGATAGCCAGTGAGTCTCACCATCGGTTTTAGTCCCTAAAAAGAATGGAAAATGGAGGATTTATGTAGATTACAGGGAACTAAATAAGGGCTCACAAAAAGACCATTTTCCTCTCCCATTTGTAGACAAGTCCTTGATACACTTGCTGGGAAGAAATATTTTTCCTTCCTAGAAGGATTCAACGATACAATCAAATTTAGATTGCTCCAGAGGATCAAGACAAAAATACGTTCACCTACCCACGAGAAACATAAAAAGTCTTACCATTCAAGCTTTGCAATGCACCGACCACTTTTAAGAGAGAATTTATGAGCATATTTTTTTATCTAATCAATGATGGACTTGAGCTTTATATGGATGATTTTACTCCTTAAGGTAACGAATTTGATGAATCTTTAGATAATTTGGAAAAGGTTCTTGTAAGATGTATAGCTACCAGACTATGCCCCAGTAATGAAAAATGACATATGTTGATGACAAAAGGTGTAGTGCTAGGACACTTTATTTATGTTTCAGATATTCAAGTAGACCTGGATAAAATTGAGGTAATCCTCAAAATTCATGTTCCTCATACACCAACAGAACTACATATCTTCCTTAGTTATGTTATATACTATTGTCGTTATATAACACATTTTTCGAAAATTGTAGCTCTATTATATGCATTAACTGGACATGTGGAGTTCGAATGGACTAATAAGTGTGATATTAATTTTGCAGAGTTGAAGATGTTGGTGTCAACAACACTTGTGCTGCGGAGACCATACTGGAGTCTGCCATTCCATTTATCTTCATATGTATCTGATATGGTGATAGGGGCAGTTCTGGGACAAGAAGAGGATAAGAAACCTTATGTAATTTATTATATTATTGAAAACTTAAAACTTGTAGAACTAAATTACATTATGATAGAAAAAATAATTTTTGGCTGTTGTTTGTGCTATAAACAAATTCCATCATTATTTAACAGGTTATCTAGTTTTATTATATACTAATCATTTTGTTATTCTATATTTAACCAATAAACCTGTTACGAATGGAATATTAACTCGTTGGTTACTTTTTTATAGGAATTTGACATCACTATAAAGGACCGACCAGGAAAGGAGAACCATGTTGCAGATTGCCTATCTAGAATTCCACCCATGACCGATTCCTCACCAGTAGAAGATCGATCCCTGAATGAACATTTGTTTGTTGTGACTATCAAAAAATTGTGGTATGTTGACGTTGCAAATTACTTCGCGACTGGAAAACTATCATCACATGTCACCCCAAGAAAAGAAGCACATTATTCAACATAGTTCTTAATTTTCAAGATAGATGGTTATATCCTTCATGCAAGGGCATATCTCCAAGTTTGTAGATACAATAGAGAGGACTAGATCTATGACATCCTTAGGGCCTACCACGATGAACCCTATGGAGGTCATTTTTTCAACCACGGGACTAGGCATAAAGTATTGCAGATGGGCTATTTTCAGCCGACAACATTTAAAAACACCAAGAAACATGTCAAAAGCTGCAATAGTTGTCAAAGGATGGGGTATCCCATTCAGCCTAATGAAATTTCTCTCCAGCCATAGCTTGTATTGGAACCATTCAAGAGATGGGAGATGGACCCATAATCCCATCTTCAAACCAAAAATCGCACATTCTAGTCAGCACATACTCTGTCACAAAATGGTTGATGTAGTAGTTGTCTGAAGAGCCACATAAGAGGTAGTCATCAAGTTCCTATTTGAACTACTTGTCTTATATGGTTTACCTCGAGAACTTGTAATTGATGGAGAATCATAGTTTACGGTCCACAAAATCTCTGCAACCTTGCAAAAGTATCACATCAAGCATAGAACTACTTCACCCTACCATCCACAAGAAAATGGTCAGGTGGAAAGCACAAATAAAGTCTTGGAAGGAATCCTAACTAAGACAGTATCTACAAATCTCTAAGACTAGGCCTCTAAACTCTCGGAAGCCTTGTAGGCTTATCAGACAACCTGGCGTAATACTACCGTATTTTTACTGTATCAGCTTGTTTTTGGTAAGGATCCTAGTTTTCCGATCGAATTTGAAGTTAAGACGCTTATAATTGCTTAGGAATTTGGTCTGGACCTTTCAGAACCACAAAGGAAGCACCTTGAAAAACTCAATTAAATGGATTAAATGCGCCTTGTCGCTCTCCAACATATAACTATAATTCAACAACAAAGAGCTAAGTGGCACAATCGTTTGATTAAGAAGAATACATTTCAAAAGGGGGATTGGGAATTATTATATAATTCAGATTTCATGACTTCCCAAGTAATCTTCAAACAAGGTGGTTGGGTCCTTACGAAGTCATTGAAGTTTATGATAACGGGACAGTATGCCTTACTACAATTGACAATTCTGGAATTTCCTTTCTTGTTAATGGTCATCGACTTCTCCTATACCATCAGCCACCTACAAAAGACTCCTTTCTTCATTAAACCAATAATGATGCAAACTTGCAGGTTGTAGTCGAGTGGGGGTATGTCCCCACTGCCACGATCACATAAATCTTCTTTGAAATCCTTCATTACCATGTACAAATGTAAATAGTTTTTACCTTTTTATGATGTGTATATTTTCTTTATTTTGGAGAACACCGCGATCAGTTTTGAAAACTTTGTTGTTACAATGTTGTTGTAATCATTGTTTCCTAGGTCACGATGTTATTTCGTCAATTTTTGTTACTTTTGTCACAACAATGTTTTAATGGTTGTTGTTTCCTTATTCACAACACTATTTTCATAGTTGTTGTTTCCTTGGTCACAACATCATTTTCACAGTTGTTGTTTCCATAGTGACAACATTATTTTCACAGTTGTTGTTTCCTTAGTCACCACATTGTTTTCATATTTGTTGTTTCCTTAGTCACAAAACTATTTTTAAATTTGTTTTATCCTAAGTCACATAACTATTTTCATAATTGTTGTTTCCTTAGTCACAACACTATTTTCACTGTTGTTGTTTCCTTAGTCACAACATTGTTTTCACAGTTGTTGTTTCCTTAGTCACAACAATATTTTCACAGTTATTGTTTCCTTAGTCACGACTATTGTTTCCGTAGACGTGATTGTTGGTTTCTTAGATGTAGATATTACTTATGAGTTGTTTGCAAGTATCTTTGTTTTTCCTGGGATAAGGAACACTTTAAGACCTTCTTCAATATGATGGTTGGGTAACTAGTTTGTTTAATGTTTTTCACATAAGAATTTACTTTAAAAAGGAGAATTTATTTTAATATGACTTTATCATATGGATTTTTGAATCTCCTAAAATACTTAATTCCCTGATTTTGTAAGAAATTTATAAAGTACTCATTATAAATTCCTTCTATCACCACCTAAGGGGCCATCTTTTTACTCCAATGTTAAAAACAATTCTACGATTATTTTGAATAAATTAAATTTTGGAAACAAGATTAGCTAGCTAAAGAGTAGTTATCATAAAACTTTTTATGCCATCCCTAACTCTTAAGGAGAGTATTTTCCACCCCATCTATTAAGTAATGTTTTATGATTAACAAAAAGCATAGGAGAAAAATAACATAACTAAAATTCATCAGAGGATAGGAGGTCTCATCACGAGCCAACCTACCATGATCATAGGAGCTGCTGAAATGGAATTACTATGTATGGTCATCGAGCCAGGGTAATGGCCTTCAATCTTAAGGCCGAGGGACAATATTTCTCATCATAATCTGGCATGTTCACTTTATTAGTTCCGGTGAATGGCATTGTTATTAACTAGTCACCATGCCAGGGCAATGGCCTTCCGTAGGAATTAAATAAAATTTAAATAAACTTATATATATGAATATATTTTTAATAGATGGGACACTTGCATTTACATAGGTTAAAATGAAACCGTTCAAGGCTATGGATGCCTACTGGCAGCAGTGGACATGTCTACGGTATTAAAGTTAACTTAAACACTACACTTTAGTTAGCTATGTTGTCTCCTCAAAATCAATAATCAACAAAGGAAACTATTAGATTTGCTAAAGTATACTTCGGGGTACTATTAATATAGCCCCTATAAATTGATGATGTTGGTTGTTAATGAGAACTAATGGTAATTCTACATATCAGGGATAGAGATTTTAGGACATTCAGAAATCTAGCATTTTTCATCATCTTTCCTATTAACTCTTTTTATTTTTATTTGTGTGGTATTCCTTAACCGAACGTAGTTTCCAACAAACTATCATGTTTAAATCATCGCCTTCCCATGCCTTTTATTTATTTTAACATTGATTTTTTGGTGGTCATAATGATTTTCATCATTATTGCACTTTATGATTGGATGGTCAAGTTAATGATTATTTGGTGTGATACAAACATTTCTCATCATCAACCACCATTTTTTATGGTTGTTTTCCATGATTAATCAATGCAGCTTTATCTTTAAATTATGACAAGATCTTGTCAATTCATTAAATTGATCGACGACTACATTCGGACCTCAAATTCTATTGGGGGACGAGAAGGCGTTGTTACATGTTATGCTCACTGGATTTCCATAATTTTCATAGTGTTGTTACCACATTATACTCTGAGCTCTGTTGTTTCCATTTGTAATCATTCCTTGTTGAATGGATAACGATGGGAGGTCATTTAGTACGCCATGAACCAACCCAATTATAGGCCATGGAAGAAGCACGCAATATTTTCAATCAAGCACGATGGCTAGACTATTTTAGATGTTTGCATGGATTCGACAATGAAGTTGCACTTGAATTCATGTAGAATTTGAGTGCAGGGGTAACAATGGTAAGGAATGTGTAGATATAAGTTAGTGAGGAAATAGTAGCAAAAGTAACAGGCCTCTCGTCAAAAGGAGAGAAATGGTAGAAAGTGCATACCTCGCTAAAAAATGTGGCCCTTCTATTTTTGAATCTAGGGGAAGGACTAGTTAAGAAAGGAAAAGGGTATAATCCCAATTCACTTCCAAAACTTTGGAAAGAGTTAGCAAGAATTTTTCAGCAATACAGCACTTGCAACAGAAGGTATGATGTAGTTTGGGGTGGCCATCTTAAGTAAATGGCATATCTAAGATAAAAGGTAGTCTTGAACCTTACTTATTTTATGTATTTACTTTCACATGAAACTGTCATTAGATAAAGAAGTTTTAAAGATCATTTTTCAGTTTCTAGCCATCATGGGCTCATTAAATTTATATTTTTGAGGAGTTTAAATCAAATACAATAGAGTCGAAAAGGATTTTTAGGAAACCCTAGGGATGAGCAAGAAATCCCCTTAGGAAGTGAAGGGATTATTGAAACACTTGGAAATATTTTAGTTGATAATGAGCACTGAGAAAAAGGTAGTGAAACCAACCAAAATGAAACCTCAATGATAGGAGATTCCTCACAATAAGCTATGAAACTTGATATTATGACTCATCATAAACTTAGAAGAGCAAAAAAACAAGTGGCATCCTTTTTGGACTCTTTGCTCAAAAAGAGGAGAAGGTCAGCTAGACTAGTTAAAATGCATCAGGGAAAGAGTTCCTTAAACCCCAGTGAATATTTAGCTAAAGAAAACTTAATTCAATAAATCTATTATGAGGAAGGAACACAATAGGAAAACCCTGAAGAAAATGTGACTCAAGATTCATCGGCGCCAGAATGAACGAATCTAATATAGGAAGAATAGAAAATAGAGGTGACTCAAGCACTAGAAGGATTAGAAAACTTATTAGAAACAATGAATCTAGGGGAACCAAAAGCCACCACAATAGAGGAGCCTACAAATCATATAGGAGCCCTCATAATTCTAATCAAGACGCTTCACCTAATTCTCCAGCCGTAACTCCTTGTGTTGGATCCCCAACCACTGTTATTTTCGATCCACCCATTGGTTCTAAAGTTATTTCAACTCAAGAGAACTCCATGGATTTTGTTGCCATTGTATTAGAACCCTCTTCTCTAGAAGATATTGCTCCACAATTTTCTTCTGATGATTTGATTGATGTAAGCCAAGAGCTTAATGTTGCTCCCTCATCCACAACAAGTGGAACTTAAACTGATCTTCTAATTAATGTTCCCTTATAACCTTTGATCGATAGAGTACTAATGGAAGTTTGTAACCCACCCACTGATCCTTTAGTGGTTGATTCTACCCAAAAGACTACTATCAAATAGTATGAAGTAACAACTTGTGTCTCTCCTACTATTGCTTCAACAGTTTTGGCTAGAAACCCTACTCAAATAACTAGAGGTACAATAGTTGTGAAGAATAAAATAAAAGGTAAAATTCTCAAGGAAATTATTACACTGAGGTAAGAAAATGATAAGTTACAAAGGAAGGTACAACAACTGATAAAATGGTTACAAACTAGCAGACAATTTTATGAGAGTCCTAAGAAGAGAGTTGAAAAATAACTTGGAACTAAAGGTGGGAAGAAAGTTTTTAAGGTCCAGAATGTTGAAACTCGGACTGATATTGCACCTATTTCTAATTAAGAAGAAGTTCAAACTGATCTTGCATTTGTTTTCAATGAAGCAGAAGCTCAAATTAATCCTACACCTATTTTCATGAAGTCGAGACCTAAATTGATCATGTACTCGTTCTTATTTAAAGAGGAGCACACACTGATGTTGTACCTCCTTACACTCAATTAATTGTAGATGTTGTAATAAGGGTGTTGAACAAAATCCTTGCAGAGCATGAAGATACATAGTTAAATATCAAGGGGGAAATAGTGCCTCAATTGGGAATATCAAAAGTTGCTTCAACGGTTTCAAGCATTAGCAATAACAGAGGAAGAAACACATGTAAAGCTAAGAGATGCCAAGAGGAAAATTCAGGTATTGTAGGAATGTATTCATAAGGTGATAGCGCAAAAGGATGAAATTTGTTCTATTTTTTCAAATATCCCGGCATGTAGATATCCAACACGTAATTATGCTTTATTCCTACTTGAACAATATTTGCTGCTTAAATATAAAGCTATACAATGTGGCCAACCTTATGAATTCATTAGTGTGCTAGATTTCATCATTGTTTTTCATAAGCATGATGAGAAAACATAGTACCTCACATGTGAACTCTCATGCATAACTTCCTTTTGGAAGAGGCATTTAAATGAAAACATTGTTCCATTTGTTGGATATGTCCAACTTCAAGCTTTTATATCGTTTGCACTGAATCAAATAAAGTGGGAGAAATATTATCACACCTTTTATCAAAGAGAAAATAATATTGATCTTTGGGTTAGAGGTGACCCAGAGAAACCCTTTGCTACACTTCATCACCATAATTCCTTTATAGAGAAGCCTGATGTTGTTTCCTCACCTGAGCGAATTCATAATGAGGTATTACACTCAGGATGGGAAAAACTAGAAGACATAAAAGATGAGGCTATAAGTGGAGCTAAAACAATATGGCAAGTGTCATCCAAAGAAATTAAAAATATGGAACCTTTTGGGTTATACAATTTCCAGCAAGTTATATCCAGAGTGCATGATTATTGTAATATTGTGTTGGAAGAAGGAATCAAATATATGGGATGCAGATATAAATTCCCTATGATATGGTGTCCTCAACCTTACTATAAGTCTATTATGAATTGTCAAAGGCAAGTAAGTATGTGGATTTTTAGGAAATCAAAAAAGTAGCAGAGGATTCAAGCTCAGAGGAGAAGAACCCTATGGAGCCTACTCCTTAACTACCTTACATGTTAATTATTTATTTGCATGAGGACATGAAAAAAGGACATTTGGGGGTTGATGTTGGGCCTCACAATTGTCATGATTACCTTTCCTATTCCTTAGTTTTAATGATTGTTTTCTTGTATTTTTATTAATTATTTTACATTTATTATTTTTCCTTTCGATGTGTTCTTTTGATCAGAAAAAAATGTTATTTATTCATGATTGAATATTTATTATGAACAGGCATTTTGTGACATAACAGGGGGGCAGTTGATACTTGATTTTGTTTCTAGAACTGTTCGTGGTAAAATAAGGATAGTGTGATGTTGTTTCAACCAACTGTGGCAGATCAAGTGAGGCTCTCTTGTCTAAGTAAATATTCTAGGGACAAAGCCCTTGACTTTCATGTTTGGGAGTTATTAAGACTTTTTTGTAACCAAAAACGAGCATCCTGAGAATATTATGACTCTCAAGATTTCTCTTTATTAAAAGATTTACTGCTTTTATATCCCTTGACTATAGTATAAAGGCGGGGGCTTGTGTCTAAAAAAAGATATTTTTTTATCTTTTTCATCCATTTGATAGACTCACTAAAAAGCATTGATTGTAATCATTTTTCATAATATAATGCAAGTTTTCACAGTTGAGAATTAATCCACTATTTTGATCCTTTCTACAAGGAAGTGTGACTCCGGTAGTTTAGTTCCACTCTTGGATGAGGCGTTGCCTTCATTTGTATTATTAATCTTGCATTTTATCTTCTTTTGTCAATCATCTATCTACTAGATTAGATGTAAATCGTGTGTTCCCTTTGAGCACGGATAATATTGATATTCGTGATATTGATCTGTAGGTATTTTTCCTTTAGAAGTTGATTTGTATTTGTTGTTTCTTTATTGGTGTTTTCTAGAGGTTATCTTTTAATTGTTGATGCTTTAATACTAGTTGGATTTCACTCTTGTTATTTCTTATTTCCTATTTCATGGGTATAATTTTGCAGCAGTGTTCCTTTGATTTTACAATTGTTGTTTCCTAAGTGGCAGCGTAGCATTCTATAGATTTTCTTGTTGTTTCATGTTAAGAGTGATCAAAATTCAATACTTTTGAATGGTTTTTAGAATATAGTATGCCTGAAAGATAGATCTTATGAATGCATGCTTCAAGTTTGGAATTGATTTTTGCATTTTAGTTAATTTGCTTGCCGATAGAGAATTAGTTAGAATTAGTTTCAAAACCATCTCTTGCATATACTTTGCAGATAGTCTTGAAATAACCAGATGAATCCTCGTGTTGATAATTTAATGTGTGGTAGTTAGTTGATTCCCTAGAACATTTAATTGCCCCAAAAACAAGGTTTTATATTGTTCTTATTGTTAGTTCTTATGTGGAAACGACAAGGACTTTTATTGTTCTTACTATTGATTCTTGTGTGGTGGCATCAAGGACTTTTTTTATTCTTCTTGTTAGTTTTTGTGTGGAAGTAACAAGGATTTATAAGGCAAATTTGAAACCTTCTCATGCATGCATATTAAAGTGGAGATGGTGAGGGAACGTTATGGAATGTAAAGGTGATGGTGACCCCCCTCCCCCAAATTGAAAATATATTCCACCCTCAAGAAGTGGAAATGATTTAGAAGTAGGACAGAAACCTAATTCGTTTTCCAAATACAAATCCATAACGTCCAATGAACTTAGATTAAATAAAAGAAAAATAATCACGCGTGAACCTTCCTAGTAAGTATTATAACAGTTGATTGATAGGTGTTGCAGTAATTGACTAATAGTTGTTGCAACAACGAATTGACTGATGTTATAGTCTTTGATTGATAGGTATTGCAACAACTAGGTGATAAATGTTGTAGTGTTTGATTAATAAGTGTTGTTATCACACAAAACGTGATCACATAACAAAAATTACTAAGAGGGTCAAAATATACCATGTTAGTATTGGTTTCACACATTAAAACCCACTTTCCCCTAAGGAAATATTGTAAGGAACCACTTTTCTTAAGTTATTTCCATTAATTTACCAATTTCCATCATAATAATCCATAAATTCATAATTTTATATTTTACTCGTAACTTTACTCTTCTAGATGAAGATAATAGAATTTTCAACCATTTTATTTACTAAGCATAGAAATAATTTAATAAATCATTTATTTATGGATTTTAATAATTAATTAACTCAATAAATCATTATTTTTAAGTTACTTACTCAAATAATGGTTATTAACCATTACATTTTACCTTCTCCTCTCACCAAAAAAAAATACCAAATTATTTAGATTTGATTTGCTCCAACAAATATTTTTTTAATATTGATCTCATTAATATTTGCTAGCATATTATTATAAATGGGAGAGGTATTTAGGCTCACTTCACCATGAACCATTTTCATCATCTTCATTATATTCTTAAAATATTTGAGCATTCTCCACTAGTGAGCTTAAGCTTTTTCCATTTTTTCTTATTTGCCTCATCTACCCATATTGGAGAGAGAAAATATTGTCTTTTAAGTATAGGATTCACAACAAATCCTATCAAGGATGCTCGCCAAACATTGCTATGAGGTCTCTTCACACGTGTCAATAAATTCATAAAATACATTCTTGGTTATATTGGTAATATTATATTTGTTACACTTATGTTTCTCTTTATATTCAGAACTATAATAATTTTATATGAATGTGTAGCCATCTTTAGCATTTGTAATCTTTGATCGTTGGATTATCTACAACCCGTAGTGTAGATATTTTTGCTAACCTTTGCTACAAAAAGAGACCAACAAATGTTGCAACAGTTGTAGCAGCACCTATGATAGCACTTGTAACAACACTTGTAGCAATGCCAACTCTTGTAACATCAAGTCTGAAACAATGTCTCGAGAGCTTTGCAACTTGTGTATGATAGCCTA
Organism: Pinus taeda; assembly: GCA_000404065.3. Lineage (NCBI taxonomy): Eukaryota > Viridiplantae > Streptophyta > Pinopsida > Pinales > Pinaceae > Pinus > Pinus taeda. The sequence goes on along the minus strand of APFE031618814.1, from coordinate 52,524 downwards.
AAATGGTCCACAATGATGAAAAAATCTACAGGAGAGAACAATGTGGAGCTTGATATCTTGGAATATCATGCGAGATGTAGACTAAGATATGGAACAACCTTTTTATAGAGAATTGAAATGTTGAAACATTATTCAAAGAGAAACTTGAAAATAAATTTTTATTTTTATTTGAAAATTTTATCTCCTAACAAGCTAGTTTTCAAACAAGATTTGTATAATTGCACCCAAAGAGTTTTCATGGTTAGAATTAATATTGTATTTTTTATTTTTAGAAGAATATATGCCACCAAGCTAGTTTTAAAAAATTCTAAGGTATAATGGTGCCTAAGACAGATTTTCACCATCAAATTTATTATGGGAAAGAATAGGACAATAAGGTCACTCGACATTGAAAGTTAGGTGAGTGAATTTTTTGTATGGGTTAGAGATAGTCGGAGCAAGAGTAGGAAGTGATTAGGCTGAAATTGTTGTTTAAAAGATTAAGCTTCAAGGGCAACCACATAAGTAAAGGAACTTCATAAACTTCAACATGTAATTATTTTGAACAAGCAAAAAGGAAATTCATGGGAATACCATGGTGCTAATGAATGAGCAAGATTAATAATAGGTATTATCAAAAGGATTCTTCTATATGTTAATTTCCATTAAGCCTAGTACCCAATAAATTATTAATTTGGCATATTGTAGGTCTATTGAATAACTTACATAGCTAGTTTCTTAGCTTAGTTAGCAGAAGAAAAATTAAAATAAACAATCTGATAAAAATGACACACAGATTATGCCCAATCAAATTTTTTAATTTACAATCCAAAATTACTTGGGCTTCTGTAATGGGATAATTCCTGAGGAATTGATTACAATCTTGGATCTGATCTAGTTGATCAACCCTTCTTGGTTGATCTAGATTTCCTTGATGTCCTTCTCTAGACCCAACACCCACTAAGAATCCTCACTCAATTTTGTGATATTGTAGTGTGTCATTCCCATCTCCTTAGCCTTGCTTTTATAACCTTTCATTGAGCTAAATATGTAACCCTAATATGCAAAGTGATTAACGGCTGAGATTAAATCTTGCCCCATTTGAGATCAACGATTGAGATTAAAACATATTCCCTAAAAGTTATTTACTTCAATTTTTAAGTTTCTTGGTTCAATAACCCAACATAATAATTTTTTGCTCTGCCTAAGTTAGACTTATTAGCAATTTTCTCGCACTAGAGAATCTAAGGAGATTGTGGGTAACTTTTGTATGCCTAAACACATAGGATTTTGCAAAAGTACCTGCCCAAGTGACAAGCATCAACACTATAGAAATGGAATGATGGGACTTTGAACATTGTTCTTTACTTCATCTTCAAATCAATTATTTGTTTGTCTTATTCTTTGATCCTTCTAAAACTTTGATTAAAAGTCTTGGTATTGTTGCTTTTGGCTGAAACGTTATTGAAGCAAGATTTTGAAGATTTGGATCTTCAAATCATGGTTCATAAAAGGACTCAAAATCCCTTTGTTTGAATGTCCAAAGAGTATTCCCTTTTGTGTGAAATTCAATATTCAAATATCACTTTGTGCATGGATTGACTTTCTTGATTCTCCTTGGACTTGTAAAAATATTAGTGCTTACTTGCAATAGAATGTGAAATCATGGAAGAATAAAGGTGCGTAGCGCTTTTACATTCAAGAAATCACAAATAATTCTAATTAAATAGATCCAAAGAAAGTCAAACAATGAAATGAAAAAAAAATGTGTGCTAAGAAGATTTGGCCAATTAGACTACCCGACAATGTTTTGATAATAAATTTTTTTTTGATGTCCCATTAAAGTGATTCTAAAGCCAAAATAAATCATATTCATAGGAATATCTCTAGTATATACAACTTTTTTAAATTCCATGAGATTCTGTACATAACATGATGTGGAACAACTTGTATGACAGATTTTTTTTCGAGTTCCCACATAGACCAACAATTATCATTTTGGGTGTAACATTTTCATTTGATGATGGATCAATGTTATACCAATTGAAGATGAAAGTAGATATAGTTTTCTATATTTAATAGAAATATATTTTGAAAATGAAATGAATCGAAACATCAAATATTCCACTAAAAAAAATGGGAAACAAAGTTTAAACAATGCAAATTTAGGATAGATAGTTAGCATTTCAAGCATAAATTCCTCATGAGATTGAAATCAAGTGATAGAAATTGTGTTATAAATTAGATTAATATGGAAATACACCATATAAATAGTTTTCAAAGATCAATCCATTTAGGCATACAAACTTTTCTTATCCCAACTATGTCCCAATTGTGCCTTAGATTTCTCGTTTGACATTTAATGAGTGTTTTAACCATAACTTTTTCATTTGATATCCAAATTGAAAAATGAAAATTGGATCAAAAAATAAATTTCAAGGGCTATTTCAAGTAGAAATTATTTTTGAAAACATGCCATATGGTCTCTCAAAACAGTATTGTCCCAACTCTGAATTAGAAAATTTTGTCAACCCAACATATGAAAAAAAAATTGATCAATATTTTATTTATCCAAATACATGGTACGGTAGCAATGGGATTTTGACATAACCATTGTGGGAGTCCACAAAGTTTCCCATTACTTGGAACATGAATAAATTATTTGAGGTGCCAAATATCTTATTGTACTTTGTCTCTAGAACTTTGTAAAAAAAATTAATGTTTTAGAAAAGCAATTTGATATTTTTTTTAGAATGATGGTTCTCTTATCATTTACTTATAAGAATGGAATTTAAATCAATATACTAGCTAGGAACTAACTGTACCTCTGGGCCAAATATTAGTATAAGTTGCCTGGGAACCCGATGTACTCCAAGGCCAAACATCAACTTTGATGTAAGGATTGAGTTATTGGTAATCCCATGGACACATTCTCAACTATTGAGACACATGAGTACCCAACCATGGTGCTCGCCAGTTGTATTGGAGAATGGTCTAGATACATGATGCACTAAGGTCAATCCTACATTCTTCATAAAGTAACAATCATTTACTAAGAAACAATTAGAGAAGATGAAATATGGAAGTCTATGGAGAGAGCTTGGATTAAATTTGTCATATGATAATACTCCTCTTTTCACTTTTAAAATTATGAATAGGGGTAATATACCAGCTGGGAATTGACAGTTTTTTTGGACCAAACACTAGTATAGGTTGACTGGGAACCTGTTGTACTTCAGGGCCAAAAATAAACCTTGATATAAGGATTGAACCATTAGTCATCCTATTGACACATTCCCATCTACTACATGCATAGGTATCCAATCATGATGCTTGCTAGTTCTATAGGAGAATGGTCTTGATACACGATGTACCAACATCAATCCTACATTCTTTTTCTTTACCTTCCATTGATGAATTATAGTGCTACAATTTTTCACTAAGAAAATAGCGGAGATTATATGTGCAATCAAATTCTACCAAGAAGACCCAAATATTAATGATACTCATTGATTTCCTAAACATTGATTCATTGATTTAGTATACAATTCCCAAAAACAAAGAGAGATGTGTATTGCAGAAAAATATCCATGATGTAGGGATAAGTGGGAAAAAATATGGAGAAAGAAGAATACAAGGATTTTCCAACAGAAAAATTGTGATTTGTTTTCGGAGAATCATTTGTCTTTTAATCAAAATCAATTAATTGCACACACATAAATTATCAACTAGGGTAGGCCTTTTTATTTCAAGGTTATTATGAAAGTATATGCATGTAACAATCAATGACTAACATTGCTCAATACTAAAGTATCTAAGATTATAGCATTTAATCAAAACACAAGTTGTTGCAATTCCTCAGTTGCATCACACTAAAATCATCATTGTCAAACCGTTAAGCATTCCAATCACTTTGCACAGAGTTCTAAAATTAAAATCACTATTGCAGAATAAATGCCACTCAATCATTTAAGACCACACTTGTGGAAAAGGAAAATAGCACTCATAGAAGGAACTAAATAAAACATTCAAATGTAACCTCACACAATCAATGAAATCATTGCAATCATCAAATCATCAATTTTGGAATATACTATAATAGGTACACAACAATTTGTCTGATACCTTGTTCAACAACAACTCAAAAAATATAGTAGTAGTTAAATAATAATAACTCGCAATTAATAGAGGGATCGATCCAAGAACTATGTTGTTACAAAAATAATCGAGATCAACTATTCTTTAAGCCAATTAATAATCGGTAACTACAACACATTAATAGGAGACAATAACAGTGACAACTAAACAATGTGAAACATAATTGTGAAAGAATCAAAACACATTGCTTCACTACCTTACTGACACAACAACCCTTGCTAAAGAGAAGGGCCCTTCCTCCCTGGCAGGGAGCTAGTAATTCACATCTCACAAGCTAATATAACAAACCCAAGAAAGCTTTACATTAACTTTAAGAAAATTAGATATGCATAGTTCTCCTAAAGACGATGGTAATACCCCACATGAGGCAGAGAGCTTCTATCTTTATAGATTTACATTGTTTCTTACTTTAGAACCAAAATCATCCATGATAATCTTTCAATTCTTAGGCTATCCAAATTGAGAGTCTCATACAACAAATTACAAATAATTTTCTAAGAATAAAGAAAGTGTTTTTACAATGTCTTCATTTAGTGAGAAGCCAACAATGAAAAATTTTAATTGTCGCAACCAAGTTGGTTGTATTATTAAAATATGGTTTGCTCCTTGTTGGCACAACAATATTAGTTAACTACAATCGAGTAGCAACTCCCATGTTGAGTCCCGATGAAATCATCAAGAAAATAGAGTATGGTGAAAACACAGTATCAACATCATTGTATCAACATCAACATAACATGTTCTAGAGTGTTAGTAGTACAAAACTTGGAGAAACAACATTCCATGTAAATAGTAACATCCTAGCGAGCCAATTCATCCTAAAAAAAACCTCCTTATCAGTTTTATTAGTAAAGTAACACAAAATAGACAAACTCTCATCAAAATAGATGCAAAAATGCCTGAATTAAGGTGACATAAAGGAGTAGCATGCATTGGTCAAAATGGAATTTAGTGGAATAACAAAACGTGATTATAAGGGTGAAAATGGTTGAAAAGGTGAGGAAATTATGGTAAAAATAATGCCAATTCCAAGACCCAACATCTCGCCCCAACTAAAATAACTATTTTTCCTCATGCAAACCCTTCAATCAGCCCTCAGTGCGTGTTGTGACTATAGCTCAAAAAAATTGTATGTTTTTGTTGTGTCTTCTATAAAAGTCCTATAACCTTTAGAAATGATCAAATCCAACAACCACATTTCAACATATTTTGGGTTCAATTGAAAGTAGTGTTGATACTTCAATGCAAGAATCCAAATTAACAGAAACTTGAATTTTATACCAAGCCAATTGGACCCATATCACCTAATACAATCAACATACTCAGGGATTCCAAAAAGAGAATGTATGAAAATTTGGAAGCAATATGGATCTTCATTCTTAAACTTCTTATCACATACTTACAACCTCAACTTGCTTCCATCCAATGGATCTTTTCTCAACAACTCAATATTCCTAGAATAGATATCTAATACCTTATTTCATACTTTGATTACTTTATTCATCATTTTTAGAAATCGTAGGAAATTACCATATGTCCTTATCACTTTAGAAGAAAAGCATGGCTCTTCACGAATCCATAGTAGTCTATTTTCCAATTTTGCTATTACACTTTCATGAGCTAGCTTCCAACTTATTTTATTTTGCATAAAAATGTGAATGCCCTTAGTTGGATGTCTCCCACATAGGGTGAGAAATTAAAGTTTTTTTCACAAAACATGTGAATTCATGCCAATACAACTCACACAACAAATGTTTTTCTACAAAACTTCTCTACTTCAATGTCTCAAGAAAGGATTTAACGTCAGTCATTTCATAGGGTATTTCTTCATTCATAGTTGTCAATCTGAAAGAGATATTTTCTCTTGAAGAAATCAGGGATATGAGGGAGAGGGTCTTTTACAACTCAACATGTTATGTGCAAGGTTGTACATCTGCTCCTTAAATTCCAGTAATTTTTGGACATTTTTTGTGGTTCCAGCACTTGCATCTTTTCTTTCTCCCTTTCGTCTTTAAGCTTGTATGATTTTACTCTATAAACCAACTCCTCATCCCAAGATTATTTAAGATCATGGATGGCTTCTTATTGGTCCCATGTCCTGACATGGTTTAGCATTATGATTTAATTACATATGGATAGTCTCTTTCAGTTTTTGCACTGTTTATATGGTATTGTGGAACAAAACCAACATTTTTGTATCTCTTGGAAAAGTAGCATGGGCTCTGGCCATTATTTAATTGTGTATAACAAGCTTATGAAGTAAAACCTCAGTAATATAAGGAAACTCAATATGTGTTACTGGGCTGACTTCCCAACATGCCAACCAATAACATAGAGGCCTATCTTATGTAATGCTTTTATTTCGTAATACAAAGTCGAGCTTCACAAAAAAAAAAAAGGAATCATTATTTTTGGGTCATACTATCTCTTCTACAATTACAATAGTGTCTTCAACATATTTTTGTAGATCCTCATGTTTTTCCATCTCTTCCTCTTCTTCTAGTTGTATTTCCTCAACTACTAGATCTTGAGCATCAATAGCATTGTTTGTAGGTTCTTGTGTACCAGCAGATTCAATTCCCCCAAGTTGATTTCATTCAACTACTGGTTCTTTTGTGACAACAACGTCTCTAGAAGCTTCTTATGTGACATAAACATCTTCAACAAGTTCTTGTGTGGTAGCCTAAATCTCCTCAAGTTACTCTACTTCAACTATTTTTCCTTGTGTGGCAACAACTTCTTTAGTGGATTCTTGTGTGGTAGCCTGAAACTCCATGTCCTTCACTTCAAATTATGTTTGTAGCCCTACTGATACTGTTTCAAGTTTTTGGACTTCATCTTGTGTATATCTTGCCTCTTCAAGGATTTCCCCACACACCTTACATAATGATTTTCTAGTTTTTCCAGTTTCAAAGGGAGAAGGAGGTACATTAATCATCTCTACAACCTCGAATAAGGTTTCTAGTCCTATTTTTTTCTTAGTCTGATATTTTTCTTTCAACGTGGGGAGTTGCTTTCTTAAATCATCATTTTATTTCCTTAAATTTTCAACTTGCTGAGATAGGAGATCGAATTTGAACTTACCAGAAGTCAGATCTTGTTTCTATTTAGACTCCTCCTCCTTGTTCATGTTGGGATGCTCCTCTAACTCCTTCAACTCTTCCTATAGCAGTGGGTATTTTAAATGAGAAATCAGGTGATGTTTTGACAGTGACCTTAACCCTCCTCTTTAGACTTCCTCAACGGCCTCTTCTTAAAAATTTCTATGGGTGTTGCTCCTCCATAATGGGACAAGCCCCAAAATCTGAAATTTTTGATTACCTATTGCTTATATTCACCGGTACTTCAGTATGCAAGCCTTCCTCAACGTGGGAATCCCTTGTTCATGTATCATAAGGATTAGTTTCTTCAGGTGTATCAGCATGAGGGTCTTGAAAAGTTGTGTCAACAGGCGAATCACTTCTCCTTCTTGGCCCTGCTTTGTTTGTTTTAGCATCTTCGCTCTGCTCTTTAGACTCAATTTCTACCTCCTCTTAGTCCTATTGTAACATCTAATAATGTTTCCCAAGTTCTCCTTTGTCGTTCCAAGATTCAATAATAATGAGCTTAATCAACCCATGATTTCTTACACAAGTATTAAGGTGTTTAGCTCATCGAACAACAATTTCCATGTGTTCCAATGACTTTAGAAGAAAATAAGGCATGTTAATTATTTTTCCACTGTGAAGGTGTGCCAACAACTGAAAATGATTGTGGTAGCGTTTTTGTAGCAATTGTGTACCAAAAGACACCTTCTTAGCATTTGATTGTTCCCTGTAAAGGATCAAAGATAGAATTGGTGTTGTTAGTGGACAGACTTAAATAAACACAACATTGTAAATAGTGGAAACAATGCATACATAAACATAAACTAAACAAAGAGGTAAATACACAAACAATGCCCAAATGGAGCAAACAAATCAATAAGATAATGGAAAAATCTCCCTTTGTTGATTGCTGGTAGTAGAGGTTGGATAAAATATATGAATCTTAGACACTTGAAGAGAATTCTTTGAGCTATGGTGCTCAAAAATCCTTAGCAAAGGGGTTTATTTTCCTCAAACTCTTTGAAATTTTATCCTCTCTCTCAAAGAAGTATGAAGACTCTCCAATGCTAGATTCCTCTTTTCTCACTCAGATGATGGATTTCTTAGAAGCAATATGGCCAACATGCTAGTGCTCTTCCCTTCTTTGGCTTCAACAATGTAATGGTAGTTTTCTCTTGATAGAAATTTGGTGAGCATAACAATGTGTCATATTTTGGCTCTCCTATGGTCTGTTTACATAGAATTTTTTGAATCCATCTTCCCCCTCTTGTTTCATGCATGATAATGACACGAGTAAGACAAGATGATTCCATTGAGGATTGCATATCTTTAAGGTGACTCGAATCCGATAGTACTGGACTGGGCTCATGTCAGAGAATCAACCCCAAATGTGTAGAGTGGTCCTAAATTGCTGAGTCATCATTTTTTTCAACCACGTAGATTTCGAAGGATATTCCACATGTGTGTTTATCAAAGAAATAGTCACGTGACCTCAATTATTTTTTCTTTATAAACTTTGGACCTTAGGAGAAATTTGATCTTTTAAACTTCATGATGTATTTAGTTGGAAAATGTTCACTTGTGCATTCTATTGGACACCTTACAGTGCCTTCTAGATTGTGCCAACATGTGTATGATTTTATGGTGTTAGCATTTGCCCCTTGCTATATGAGGTTGGGAGGAATCGTATAGCCAAAATACATCATGTTTTATTTTCTGACGGAGAGTATGATAAACTTTTTGAGAGAGAGGATAACTTGTTGTGGAGATGAGTAGAGAAAAACCCCTTGACTGAGTATAAATGGTAAGGTAACCATGCTCTAGTGAAAACCTACAGAGTGAAATAAAATGTGTTTATACAAGGCAGGCATGTTCCATGCTCGTTATGATGACTAATCGTGACTAATTAAAATCGAACAAAGAATTATTTTTTCTAGTCAACATTGTGGCAGTTGACATGCTGATAGCTAATGATGATAATTGTTGACACCCTCAAGGGTGCTTATTGGTGAAATAGACCAAATTTGGTTCCCCTATGCATAAGAGAGGTGAAGCACTACTAACTGAGGTGTTGTTGTATGCATAGGTCTCCATCTTCAGGTACCTCCCCTGTACCATGGTGTAAGAATTGTTGGATGAGGTGCTTAGTGATGCGGGGGTCTTCAACTAAATGAAAAAACTGCAACGATAACTAAGTACGGAACCACCTTGACATGAAAGCTTGTGTTAGTGTCGAATGCCAAGGGGACCAATGACATCAGTGGGAAATAATGATTCCCATTGTGCCACCCAAGGATATCCCTACAAGGGGGGAGTATCCAAGGTGCTACCCCTATCCTAGAATACAAATGTTGAAGTCGACAGGAGAGAAGCGTTGACCGCCCGACATGCTAAATTGGGGAACCAATATGAGATGTAAATAGATTGTAATAATGTGGGTTAGATAAGTCATGATAGTTTGAGTTGATGATATAAGAGGATATGAACAACTAGCCCGAGGTTGAAGCTTGTTGTGTAAATGGCAGTGGACAAAACATGTTTACTGATGATGATGGTCCTGGAGTCGGTAGGATTTCCAAGGTGGTGTAAGTATGTTCTGACGGGGCATGAAAATCGAAAGTGGTTGCTGGTGAGATGTGAGCTCTGACCAAGGGTGACTAGAAAATTCCTCCAAGTAAAAGACATGAATAGCAAAAATGTGGGTGGGAGTCTTTTTCCTAAAAAAAACATATGTACACTTGCCAAAATAATATGAGGGTGATTTGGATGTACATCCACGGATACGGGTGCCCCATAATGATGGTGACCTATATGGAGGTGTGGTGTTTTTGGCTAAGGGTGGGGGCCCCATTGGTTGGTCTCCATATTGGGTTGGTGAGGTGGATGAAGTGACACAAATGGGTTATGCAATATGGGTGAATGATATGCCAAATGTAGGATGTGGAGGTGCATCTGTCTAGATCCATTGTAAAGTACCAGAGATGGCCTGAGAAATGGTGTGCATGTGTAATGAGTGTAGCATAATAAGGCTGAACTTCAAGGCATGTCATTGGGATGGTTCTTGGGTTGGAGTAAGCGATCATGGCTCCTACTAGTGAAGAAGGGTCTAGAAAGATGAAGTGAGTCATGTGGGGGGAGTGGGGTTCTATCAACGGACGCAAATGTTTATTATATACGAATGAGATATGGTGATAAACATGGTTGAGATGAGGGACCTTATGGTGTATTTTGGAGAAATTATGTCAGGATATGCAAAGTTTAGGAGGAATCCTATCATGCTAAGTGGATAATGATACTTTCTTTGTTATTTGCTTGTCGGGGTGTTGGTCGAAGCGGATAATGTGCGATGTTTTTGAAATGGACACAACCAATACCCCAAGTGAAGTGATTTGTTTAAAACACACATATAATATATGATTGATTTAATTTTATGAATTAAAGAACTAGAGGAGTACCTGACATGAATTTATGAGTGTGCAATCGACCCAAAAATGAGTTTTGGTATTTAATCGAACAGAGAGTTCCATGATGAAGATGGTGCAGTATTGATCCTTGTGTCTCTTCTATTTTTTCAATGGGTATCCCAAGATTCTATAATGGACTGCAAAATATGGAGACAAGGGCAATAGATAGGGCGAAGGGTGCCAAATATCACTTAGTTGCACTACTGAGCTGTAGAGGTCAGAGCAAGTTCCTGAAGATTTTCTTGTTGTTGTGATCAGCCAGAGAACCTAGGATGCATGCAGGGAGAGCCAGGTAAGGGCTTGCACCTTAATCTTTTTCATTTTGGTAGTTTTAGGTTTGATTTCTCTTGGCCACATGAGTGACTCTCTTGGAGTTGCACGGTCATTGAGAAAAACTGAGGGTTTTACGCGATGAATCCACTCAAAACTCCTCTCAGACACTTGTTTTGCATGTTTGAGGGGAGAAATGTCACAGCGAAACCCTGCAAGGATCATTGTGGGTTAGTCAGGCTAATGAGAAATGATCCCACATTTTTGTGAGACACAAACGTGCGAACCGTGCGCTTGTTTTGAGAAAAAGGGATGAAATCCTTGGCGCTTTTGATGTCGCGGCTTAAGGGCCTGATAGACGTGCATCCGTGCATCTGTTGGGAAAATAGGTGCATGATATCATGTCTTTCAGGATCATCGGTGCGCGGCTATGAGAAAAAAGGGCTCCCTCTTGGGTTTTTCCATCTTTTTGATAGCCTAGGGGGTTATATATTTGACCCATGGTATCCTAGCTGACAAGATGATCTAGGGAGAGAGATTGGGAGCGACTGCATGTGGATGTGGCATGGGATCTAGTGGTAGTTGCGATGTGGTGAGGTAGGGCATTATTGGAACACCACTGTAGAGGATTGGTTTAACTCCAATGCTTGCTTGATTTTGGAGTATCCCTACCATGGTGTGGACTTCCGAGGAAATCCAAATATAGGACTTCCTCCAAGCGATGCCTGGGGACCAACAGGTATATGCTGATTTCTGCATTTTGTATATATTATATATATATATAATATAATATATATATATATTATATATATATATTTCCTGTTTATCGTTATGATGTGTTATTTATGATGATGTTGATACCATGTTTGTTTACTTGCAGATGCAAGGTCGTGAGGGTGACCATTGGCCTATTTGGTAGGCCATGATCCTAGGCATATGGGTGTTACAGGGGATACCCTTGTTCCACAGAGACTGAGAGTGGTGAGGCCACTGGCTAGGCCTTAGGGTAGTCTTGAGTGACCAGTGCAGTGGCGTCAATTAGATATTGGTGGGCTCTTTGGAGAGGGTAGCAGCGCTACAACAGGTCGAGACGCAGAGTGATGGCACAAGCGTGCAAAGGTCGTAAACTTCCTCTTGGAAATTGTAGAGGTTGGGTTGTGGAGTTATTAAGATTCCTAGGGTAGGGTGGAGACCCTGACTAGAGGATTTTCTATCGATGGATGGGCAAGGCTGGTGGAGGTCATTGTTGAGACAGAAATATCACTGGAGCAAGCACTTCAACTAGTTTTGCATCATATGCAGAGATTGGGCCATCAAGGCCCTAGATAGACTTGATGGTCTTTATTTTTTATGTGACTATGTATGTATCAGGGCAAGCACTCATTATGAGGATGCTCCCCTATTTTTTTTTTACTTATTTTTCTTGGTCGTGGGCCAGCGGATGATGTGATTTTTTTGTACTCATATATTTTTTGATGTATATACGAGATTATTTTTTGGCGTCTCTCATGATATGTCATGTGTTGTTAGGCCCCTATACTACTAGTGTAACCCCTAATTTTTATTAGTACAACCCACTTATTATATTGATGTACCCATGCAGTGCCCATATTGTTACTATTGTGCCCCATAGAAGCCCACTATTGTTATTATTATGCCCCTACATTATTATTGTTATGTCGGCTCTAATTATGTTATGACCCTTTAGACTCCTATATATAGAAAGGAGGTCTTTTTCATTTGTATTCATCCAAGAATTGTTCATTTATGTAATGTAAAGGAGGTTGCCCCCTCGAAGAGGCTGAATTCTAAGGCGTTGATCTATCTTTTCTATCTTTTCTTGAGCTAGTTTCATAACATATGTATCTATACTTTTTTGTATTTCTACATTTTGTTTGAGATTTATCTTATGTTGATGTTTTATGTGTCTTGATGGTTGTATATATATGATGCATGTCAGTTTAGGAGTTTTTTTAGCGATGCCATCAATTGTATGATTTTGATCCCTTGGTATATGTGTAAATGTGATATGATCAAAATGTCTAGCTAACATTTGTGCATGTAGATACTTCTAAAAAAGGTGTGTATCGTGGACCTGAAAGGTCATGTTTAACTATAGTACAACTAGCTGGGAATCAAGGAATACATGCAGGTGACAAATACCTAGGTGGTGGGCATCGTCTAAGAGGCCTATGACGGCGTTGTATTCTACTTGATTGTTGGTGGTTGATCTGATACAAAGTCCATTAAAGAGACGAGGTGTTTGTCCAGGAGAGTATATGGCCCAGGCTACAGTAGCGACGTTTTGCGACCATCGGATGTGACATCAACAAACCCATGACGATAAGCTGGCGGTGGATCCATATGTTGACACATGATGAGAGAATGATATTTAGAGTGAATCCATGATGAGGTGGTTATCATAAAAAATAAGTCATGGTGCATACATGTTTACTCTAGCATTTTATGGGTGGAATTTTTTGAGGTAGAGTCCATTGACGGAATTTTCGGGCAAGTCCCATCGGGCACTAACATTATGTATGCCCCCTTGATGAGGCAATGTTTGAAGATGTATGGGTCCTTCCAAAGGGTTTCAGATTTTCCAAGTTCTACTACTTCTTGGGTAATAACATAGCGGAGGACTAACTCCCCCTTGGTAAATGTCTGAGGGGTGATGTTGCAATCGAATGAGGCTTTAACCCTCTTTTTTGGGCTTCATTATTCTGGATGGATTGGCATGCCGAAAATTCTTGTGATATAGGGGTCACTTTAGTGCTATGAGAGGTTTTGGTACAACTTCCACATACTGGTCTGGAACTAACAGAGTAGATTGTATGGGAGGTGGTACTACTCATAGTGTGGGATGTTGATGCTCATTGATGTTATGAGATGGAATATCCTGTGGCAGTATCCATCTCTAGGCCGCGGTATTGACGTGACATGGTTCCTTGTATGGGTTGGTTTTAGTGTTGCTCTTGTTGTGCAGAACCGTGGAAGATACTAGAAATTCCTCGTGTGGTGGAATTGAGAGCAGATGTGATAATAACAACACATGATTTTATCTTGGTTGGAGAGATGATTGTCTGGGATTTGGATCATTAAGCGGAAGATGTCATTTAAATTACTCAGTTTTTTGCATTCATTTATCAAATGGTTGGATTTATGACATAAGGCACACGTGATGGATGATTTTCTTTGACAGGTGGTTTTAGATCATTTTTGGCCTAATCTGGATTAGTGGTGGTGATGGGAGGTGTAATGAAAAGGGGCCTGCTCTTTTGTTGGTTGTTATTTCTCCTCAAACACACAAAAGACATCTAGGGGTTCGTCTTCCCCTAGTGGAGGGATGGGTTTTGTGGACACAGTATCTGAGTCTAGTAGATAAGATTTTTCGTTCATGAATCGTCGTACAAAAATCAACGACTCATGGAATCTGGGAAGGTAGGAGCGCCTTCTCTTATGATGGTTACCTACACAGATTATGTATGTATGGTGTCGGCATCTAGTTTTGCTTATTTGAGCAACCTGGGTGACTAGGTTGTTTTTGTAAACTGTCCATTTTTGTGGACAGAGGTTTACCAGATGAGTAGGGTCATCGCATAGAGCACATGGTAATGCGGAGGAGGGGGTTGGTTTTTCACGTTTCCTTTGTGTGTTGTGGGATGGTTTTTTATATAATGAAGTTGGTTCTTCTTGAATGTAGAATATGTTCTTGCACCCATCATCCACTTGGGGTTTGGCTGGTGCTATTGGCTCATTAATGTTGCCTTGAATGAGTGTACTTAATGTCTCTTAGTATTGAGGGATATTAGGATAATGATGAGTGTAGTGCCCATGTTTTTTGCATATAGCGCATGCATGATTGGTGCATAATTATTTATTGCGTATAGGCACATCTTTTTCTCCTTTTGGTGGATCAGAGGTTACCAATGTTTTAGAGGCGTGCATGAGGTTTTTCAACTCATATAACTCAGAAAATACGTGGGTCAGATGCCCAAATTCTTCACATGACACATAAGGTTGTAGGGCCCTAGAGGATTTTGAGGATTCTCCTCTTTTACTATTTTGTTTGGCCTTCTTGATAGCCCTGATTGGTGTTAGTGCAAGATAGTTATGAACAGGGATGGTGTCCTGAGATCGAGGCACAGGGGTACTACCTACCAGGATATGTCCTGGATCAATCAACAGGGTCATTGGGACCAGATACCAGACTAGTATTGCGAGAGCCATATTTGGTAATGTAAGGGTTGTCATGACTTGGTGCAAGACAAAGTCAGGTGAGGTATAAAAAGGGTGTTTGTGTAATGGAGTGAGGTAGAGACATGGAATCAACAATTGCAAGGTGTGTGGTGTCTGGAACTGGTTCCTAGGTTTGGTTGGTGTTTGATGAATTCATAATTCATATTGGTGCTCTGGTGTTTGGGAAGCATTCTTATAGCACTAGAGGGTATCTTGGGAATGTCCCAAGGAGTGTTGATGGCTTAAACTAGTCAGGGTTGAGCTCAGTGTAAGTAGTGATCAACTCGTGGGAGGATGAGACTAAGGGCAGCACATCGTCAGGTGTGGGTAAGGTTGCCTTCTCGTAGTATGTGAGTTGATCAATAGTGATGATGTTTCCATCATGGGGGAACATCATTATTCTAAAAACCGATGAGGTGACTGTGAGGATCTCGTACATATAGCTTTAATCTCATAGGATGTTGTAATCCAACTGGGTGTATAGTAATTTGATGTCTAGTAACACAGTTTTTCCAGCCAACTTAACTAGCACGTTAGGGTATAAACCAACGCGATTAGAAGAGTGTATTTCGTATTTTCTAAGCGTAATGTTAAAAGGCCTGAGTTCGGGGGATTCCAGTTTCTTTCAAATAGATTTGGACATGATACATGTGGAATCCCCTTCGTCAACGATGCAATGATGAATGTTGATGTTTTGGACGGAGACTAGGATTTGGAAATAAACGGATGATTGTAGCCATGGAGTAGCTTTATCCAAGTCAAAGACCATTAGGCAAGAATTGGATGGGTTGATTACACCTAGAGTGGAAATTAAGGCTTTACTTTAGGTTGGGCACATTTGCAGGACTTCTAATGCTGACATGGATGATAGTGATTGTGTTAAGTCATAAAATATGTTATAGCTATGAGAAGCTTTCGAGCTGTGTCATGTGCACCGTAAAGGTCCTTTAACCATTTTAGGCATATGTTCTACTGAAGGTCGAGGAATGGTCAACGACCCTATAGGTATTGTCGTAGCCGAGGTGGACGAATTGGGCTCTAGGGGAGCTTCATAACTTTGATTCCATGTTTACAGGAGGACATCTTCTCCTATCATAAAAATATCATGATTAGGATTGTTATGGGGGTTCCCTCTAGATGGGTGAGAGTGGGGATTCAGTTGTTTATTTTTAACTACTCCCTGATGGGGGAAGGGGTCTTGCATTACTATAGTTTGTAGACATCCTTGCCCCCTACTATCTTGTATCCTTTTTAAGTCAGGAATTTGAAGACAATGGTGAGTATAATGACCATATTCCCCACAAATAGCACATGAATGATTAGTCTGTAGACTTGTGTTCTTTCCTTTTTTGTGGTTTATTTTTGGTCGAACCCTGGTTTTGATTCTGGTTGGGGTTGCCCCTTCCCGGTGCCTGTGGGGGTTGCTACTAGTTGTTTCCCCCTTGTTCGTGTTCTCCCTTTGGCTTACTTTTTGGTTTTTTCTTAGCAATATTCGAAGGATTAGATTAATTCAATTATTCTTATGACTGCTACTATGAAGCGAGAGAAGGTTGCACTAGATTTACCCTTGCACTGTTTTGCGTTGGTGGGTTATTCTATTGTTGTGTTGGGAAAGGAGAATATTGGTTTCCTTGTGCCTAATTAATGTATGGATTCTGGGAAGAGGACATCATGTTCATATTCCTAGAGGAGTATTGGTTTCCTTGTGGGGGAGGATATGAGCCCCCATGAGGGGGTTGATATTGGTTAACCATGTTGACCATATTTTGCATAGGTGTGGGTTGACCATCATAATATCATGTATGTTGCAATGGTGGTGAGTTTTGGTAGCATCAAATGCTTTGCCATTGAACGAATATTCAAGGTATTTGTAGTTATTATTGTGTTGATTTTGGGTTATGGACCCAATTAATCCATTAGCAATGGTGGATGCGCCTGGGATCTCTTTATAAGTTTACAGGCATAGGGCATGTGGAAGCACATAATAAATGTAACCGAATTGGGTGTAGATAAGCTCCATTGGTTGAGATTTAATAATGACTTCTTCCTCAATCTTCGGGGATGAATTTTTCACGTCCCTAAAGATTTCATATGTGAGGGATCTCATGAATAAGTCTAATAGGACTTTATCTTCAAATTGGGTTTTACACAGGCTACGGTGTTTTCACCATTCATGGATATGATCTGAGATATGGGTAGTGAATGCTTGTTTGAAGTGGGTGAGAAGTTCTAGACTCGAATCATAGTAGACTAAGAGCTAGAAAAAGGTGAGGAAAGTTGTATCTAATGAGCTAATTTTTCGTGTGACACAAAAGGCTAGTCAACATACCATTTTGCGGTAAGCCCAGTTAGGTGCATTGAAATAGTCGTAATCTAATAGTATCGACAGTGATACTATTAGATGAACACCACAAGTGAAAAGTCATGACATGGTTTCCTAGGTATTCGCCCTATCTTCCTTTGAATTTTCGAATATCTGAAGGGACTTTGGTGGGCATATCCAACCAATTCTGGCCATGGGCAATCGGTTCATTGGTTAGCTTGCTTAAATATGGCAGGTTTATCGAATCTAAGAACAGGATCTGTGTGTTACCTGCCATCGTAAAACAATTTTGGACAGATATACGCAAAGGGGTTCATTGCGAGGAAGTCTCAAGAGAACTACCATGATCGGTGTCTC
This sequence comes from Pinus taeda, assembly GCA_000404065.3. Classification (NCBI taxonomy): domain Eukaryota; kingdom Viridiplantae; phylum Streptophyta; class Pinopsida; order Pinales; family Pinaceae; genus Pinus; species Pinus taeda. Next base: position 34,648 of record APFE031618814.1, on the reverse strand, counting down.
GGGACCTATCCGGAGGAGTGGCATCTGGGCTCCTAAAGGGGGTAGCACATGGGGATCCTTCTAGAGTGTTGAAGGGTATACTTTTTCGAGGAGGGGTTCTAAGCAAAATATGCACCAATAAAGGAAGAACCAATAATGGTGGTTGTGTGATGTCGTCTATGCCTAAATGGAGGGAGTCCTAGCACACCTCTCGGTAATGGGGGGAGGTTTAAAAAATTTCTAGATCGATGAGGAGTTTTGGGGTACCCTATGATGTCAATTAGAGTGTGTGTTGCTTTGGGTATGGTGAGGGAAGGAGATAACTATCAATGCAATATGATCACATACATAAAACAAAGCGAAAATACAAATGGTTGATTTTCCTTTTATAATTAAGCTATGTGATCAAGCAAACAAGAAAAAGGTTTTTGTTTCTTGCATATGATAAAAAATCTTATGTAGACGTAATTTTCCTTTCCACACTCAAAGTAACTGAGCCTTGTGAAGATATATTTTGATGGATCCTGGGGAAACATCCCGAAATAAATGGTGACGCCTTCTAGCAGCCTTAGAATCAACCAAGGTAATGGTAATGAGGCTCAAGTGCTACTTGCACCATCACCTATAGGGAAAGGATGCCCTAGATTTTGGCCACTAAAGTACCTTCGTCCGATGTGATCATTTGAGTCTTTAGCTTCTTGTTAGTCAGTTACCAGTACCAAGCACTAGATGGGTCAGGTAGCCCCAAAGGATATCACACATACTATACCTAAGTTGAACCCCCCCTGACTAGGGTCTCTGCCATGCTCGGGTATTCTTTTCCATGGGATGATTAAAGGATTTTAAGCTCCCTAAAACATCAAAAACTATGTTTCAAAGGTGTAACATGACCATGGAGGCTTATGGGATGCCTACCCAAATGGTCTTAACATGAACTATAATTTTTTGTGGCCCCTGTGGGGAAACTTAGTTTGTTCAAGTTATGGTTGTTTTTAAGGTGTCTTAATTCACTTATGGAGTGATTTTGTAAGCCAAAATAGCCTAAGTACCAAAAGCTCCAAAAATTGGATGCCTTTGAGTACAAAGTGTATAGAAGCTTAGTGTGTGATGCAGATGAGCATACAAAGTGTGATAAGATGCGGATATGCGATGATCCTTTACATTATCCTTCTAATTACACTAAGTTTTGATTGTTACTTGCATGGAAAAAAGACATAAATTGTGGATTATGTGCCACTTACTCTTTTCCTATTAAACTATGTGGAGTTTAACAAGGGAGATAGAAATTCAAATGCTTTGAGAAATTTTTCATATGCAACCTCAGGTTCATCTAAAAGATGCAAGGAAAGTAGAGATTACTTACTTTCTCTCACAACATTTTCTCCTATTCCCAAAAAATGATGAATTAAATTTTTTGGTTATAGTAAGATTTGTAGATGATGGGCCACTTGCATATTTACTAATTAAGTTATGTAATTTGTAGAAAATTTTAGCAAAATAGTTTGAAAAACATATCTGGAATTTGGTCACTTACTTTTCTCTCTAATTAAAATATGTGTTTTTTCAAATGTAAAATGAAAAATACTCTAATTTCTCCACCAATTGAGGTTAGTAAAGCAACTAGGGGTATTGACCAGAAAATATAGAATGCAAAGGTGAAGCCAGTTCACTAAAGGCTGCCAATCACATGAGAAAAGAGAAAAATACAAGGGTCATTTTTTCTTTATGTTGACCATGCAAGTTTAGCCGCACACAAATGTGCACTCATGTCTGTCATAGAAAAAGTCGCCTGGGTGAGAATGAACAAGAAAAATTTCACTTCTGCAGGCTCATAATAGTTCCTTGAGGTCTGTAAAAATTCTAGAGAGGTGTTGAGCGCCTTGTAGGATGGTTGTACAAAGAGAAGGTCCTACAAAAACAATCTTTAGATTAATGAAAAGACAACATTACGGTCACCATTTTTATGGTAGTGTTTTTGTAGCAATGGTGTACTAAAAGACAACTCCTTAGCAATTGATTGTTCCCTGCAAAGGATCACAGACAGAATTGGTGTTGTTAGTGGATATAATTAAATAAATACAACATTGTAAATAGTGGAAACAATGCATACATAAACATAAAATAAACAAATAGGTAAATGCATAAACAATGCTCAAATGGAGCAAAAAAGTCAATAAGATAATGGAAAAAGCTCCCTTTATTAGCTGTTGGTAGTAGAGGTTGAATAGAATAGATGAATCTTATACACTTAAAGAGAATTATTTGAGATATGGTGCTAAAAAATCCTCAGCAATGGGGTTTCTTTTCCTCAATCTCTTTGTAAGTTTCTCTTATCTCTCAAAGAAGTATGAAGACTCTCCAATGATGGATTCATATTTGCGCACTAGGGTTGTGGATTTCCTAGAAGCAATATGGCCAACGTGCTAGTGTTCTTCCCTTCTTTGGATTCAATAATGTAATGGTGGTTTTCTCTTGATAGAAATTTAGCCAGCATAACAATGTCTCATATTTTGGCTCTCACATGGCCTATTTATATAGAATTTTTTTAATCCATCTTCCCCCTCTTGGTTCATGCATGATAATGACACATGAGTAGGACAAGATGATTCCATTGAGGGTTGCATATCTTCAAGGCAACACAAATTTGGATGTACTAGACTTGGCTCATGTTAGAGAATCAGCCCCAAGTGTGTAGAGTGGTCCCAAATCACTTAGTCATCCTTTTCTGCAACCGCACGACTTTCGAAGGATATTCTGCACGTTCGTGTTTATTGAAGAAATAGTTGCGCATCAAATTTTTTATTTATAAACTTTGGACCTTATGAGAAATTTTATTTTTTAAACTTCCTGGTGTATTTAGCTGGAATATGTTCACTTGTGCATTTTGCTGGACATGTTTTAGTGTCTTCTGGATTGTGCCAACATGTGTACGATTTTCTAGTGTTAACAATGATAATTGATAATTATTCCAAATTGACCCTCACAAGTGATAAACTTATGAATGAAATATGCTACATTCTACCAAGGGTGTGTGGGTGAGTTTCTATCCACTCCCCTTCCTTTATTTCTTATCTATTGATTCTCCTACAAAAATATGGCCCTAATTATTGGTATTGGAATATTTCTATTGAACTAGCACATCCCAGTACAAGGAAAAGTTGTCACCATGGAGATGACCCCTTATGTAACTGTTATCCACATTCCCCTCATAACTAAACCCTACTTTGTCAAATTATCTGCAAACTCTAGAGCAATATCTTCATTAAAGCCACACAATCTATTAAATTATGCCAACCAACTTGCATTTCCAAAAATTATGTAGGTTATTGGGTAATCTCTTATTGCATCGATGGAATGAGGTTCGTGACACATAACCACTCTCCACATAGTTCTGGTCATTGATACAAAACGTTATTACAAGTGCAACAATCATCGCATGCAATTTCCTTTTGGGAGGAGGATGCCAAGTTTCGTAGAGTTTAGCAATTTTTAGTTGCATCGGAGAATTAATTGGTTTTTGCAATGCCATAATTGGAAAGTAATGTGGATAATACAAACATATCTTGGGAGAGGTCACATCGAAGTAACAACGACGAGGTGGTATGATGGATAGTTTGATAATGATGTTTTGCATGTGAAATTCAATTAACCATCATGTCATGTCAAGGTGTTGATGGTGTATTGCATGAAGGTATGATGTGAATCCGCTCCGCCCCCCCCCCAACAAACTGAAATGAAGGTTCTCCTCAAATATTGTGGCAAGGTGGTCATATCACACTTAAATATAGAATTATGAGTAAAAGAGAGATATTACATGTCAAGTACTTATCGTTTGTGTTGACACAATAGCTGATAAGACAATGTTGACTCGACTTGGAGTACACGCTAACAGAACTTGTGGCCAGTGTCCTTGATAGGTCCCCTTTATGCAATTGCAGTGGCAGTAGCAGTGATACAACATCCAATATAACAATGGAGAAATGTTATCAACAATGATGACAGTAACTGATTGTTAATGGTTATTGCATTATTAGGATCAACAATCAATTTGTTCTTTAATGATCAACAATTGACAGTGTTCCATCTCTAGTATCAACAACAACATCTAGTATTTATATCATTAGGTACATCTAGTCTCAGTGTCAGTGGCAGCATTCGGCCTACAATATCAGTAGGTACTTATGGTATAAATGTTAGTGGTGACATTCATCCTTCAGTATCAATAGGTACATGTGGTCTCAGTGTCAGCAATAACATTCAGCTTTCTTTATCAACAAAAAAATTACAAATGAAATAGTGTTTGAAAAACATGAAGTTGTTATTGTAAAGAAAAGAAATGTCTTGATCGCCAAGAAGTTGTTTTTCGATCAACACTTTGTCTAATCACGCCCCAAATGGGTTTTCACCATTATATTTTTATTTTATTTTATTTTATTTATTTATTTTTTATTTTTATTTTTTCGACAGAAAAAATTAACTAAATGATTGGTGGCACATGAAGATTCTCCCTCGCCCTGATTATTTCAACATTTGAATTTGATACAATGTAAACAAATGCATCCTTATAAGTTTATTAATGATACAACCAAAGATGATGTCCATTGGAAAAAAAGATGTTTGCAAATCATCAATGGTTATAAGCTTGATAGTCCCAATGTTAAATATTGTATCCACTTTGTAAGGACCTATCCACCCAGTACAGGGCTTCCCCTTGAAATCCTTGAATTTAGAACCATATATTAGAGCCCAATCACTTTCTATAACACTTTCTTTTTAATGAACTTATCATGCCACTTGGCACGTTGTTGTTGGATGATATCAGTGCGTTGTATGGAAGCCAAGCACATCTCTCCCAATTCATTTAACTGATCTAGACAGTGTTTTTGCCTACAGTCAAATCCAAATCCACCTCTAAAGCAGTCTTGAGTGTCTAGATTTTTAAATCAATGGGGAAAATAGGATTCTTACCATACACAAGATCATATGGAGAGAAGATAGTAGTGCTCCTCTAAGTATTTTTGTAAGCTCAAATTACCTCTCGAAGTCTATCAGCCCAACCTTGGCAATGACTAGCCACAATCTTTGTAATAATTGCCTCAATCACTTTATTAGTACTCCCCACCTGTCCATTATCCTGTGGATGGTAATACGAAGTAATTTGGTGATGAATATTATATTTCTTGACAAGGTTCTCATTCAACTAGGAAGTGAATTGTGGCCCTCCATCTGCAATTATCTCCTTTGACACTCCACAACAAACAAATATGTATTCAAATAAAATGTTTGAAACAACTCGTTCAGTAGCTCAGGTAAGTGCCTTAGTTTCAACCCACTTGGTACCATAATATATGCACACTAAAATATAAGACTTCTGATGAGATGGGGGGTTGATATGCCAAACAAAATAAACGGCCCATATTTCAAAATTCTTTATCACCAGTTGAGGTTGTAGTGACATTTCATCTGATCAAATAGGTTTACCCATGTTCTGGCAGTTGTCACACCCTTGCCCATAATTTCTTGCATCCTAGAATATGGAAGGTTAAAAATTTCCCATCTGAAGCACCTTATGACTTTTTCTTCTATCATAAAAGTGTCCACCACAAGGATCTTCATGAAAAGCCTTTAAAAATGTCATGGATTTAACCTTCCCTTACACATTGTCTGATTTAATGATCTAGCCCAATATGAAAGAGATAACTTCCACCCAAAAATATCGAGTACTTTGTTGAATGAAATTTTTAATTTCCCTGGGAGAAAGGTGGTGTGGAAGTTTTCTTGTAGCAAGATAATTAGCAATGTTTACATACCATAGTGAGTAAGTGGAAACTGCAAAAAATGTATTCATCTAGAAAATAATCTTAAACATGTAAATTTTCGTTATTGTTAGGTAGTCTAGAAAGGAATTCAACAACAACAATGTCCTTTCCAAGCATGTCTACAATAGCGATATAAAATTCTTGCATCAAAAGTAACCACCTAGTAACCCTACCATTGGTAACTGGTTTTTTCATTAAAAATCAAATAGCATAATGATCAATATGAAAAAAACCTAATATTTGTAATATAGTTCCAAATTTCATCGATAACATGTACAACAACAAGAAATTCCGTCTTATTTATCATATAATTCAATTTTGCAAGGGTCAAATTCTTACTAATGTTGTAGATAGCATAAGGCTTATGTTCTTATTGTTGTCCCAGCACAACCCCAATAACAGTGTCAGAGGCATTTGTGGAGATATGGAATGGAAGGCCTAATTAGATCCTTGTAAAATAGGGACTTTTGTTACACACCTATTTAGACCTACAAAAGCATCTTTGCACCTATCAATCTATATGAATTATTTATCCTTTGAAAGTAGGTCAAAAATTGGAGTTGCAATTTTACCAAAATTTTATATTAAACAACTATAGTAACCTGCAAGCCCTAGAAAGCTATGTACCGGTTGATGCCTCGAAAATCGCTGCAACAACATTGGGGGATAACCACCCGGTCCGGACCTTGAAAGCAGCTCCTTTTCCGTTTGGTGTGGTGGCTCCGACTGGTTTAACTAGGTCCAGATACCTTCTCCCTATTGCTATTGGTTTATGATGTATCTTTAACTACCAATAGACAGGGATATCAGATCACTTCTCCTTGCTGATCAGGCAAGAGGATGACCCTTAAGCTGATTTGGGTTCAGCCAAGCCACAACTAAAGTTTTGCCTCTTTGAGGAGAGGACTTAACAGAGTGTATAATTTACTCTAAATGCAAGATTATTTTATGATGCAAGCAAAAGAAACTAATCTAAATCCTATCTTAATTAGGCAGATATAGATCTAACCCAACTAAGAGCAAGATAATCAAAGTATTGGGATTTAAATATATCTTGTTTATAATGAATATCAAGTTAATGAAGTAGTTCAATTAACTGATATTATGGTTACCAAAACACATTCTATTGAGACCTTAAAACTGAAATAATAAACCAACAACATTCAGGAAGTAGTTCACAAAATGATATTGATTATCAAATCAATAAATCCAATAATTGAATAATGATATGTGGAAATAGTTCACAACACATTATTATTCAATAAATCAGTTTCATAAGACAGATTTCAAAGTAAGTAATTACTCCAAAATGAGAAATTAATCCATAAAAACAGAGATTTTTTGGGACAGGGAGAATCATTGACTCCTTAAGAGTTAAGAATGACAATTTCAGAGTTAAACGTGCTTTGCTGTAAAGTGTCTTTACTTGGTTAAAAATAATTTTTCTTGACTGATAATAGAACTTTGAAAGATTCTAATAAAAATTTTGATCTCAAACATGATTACAATTTGATGCAAAAGAAATTTTCAGATTTTATGATCTTTGCCAACTCTCTTGATTGGTATCTCTTCCTTAAGTATGTCTACTTTTATAATAAGAATCAAACTTTACTAAGAGATTTAAGAAAAAGCTAATAGGTGACTATTAACAATTTTTCTCCATGTATCCTGACCATTGTTAGGTAACAAATAGGCCTTCCATATAAATAATGGCAAAGTCACCAAAATCAAAGATGAAATCTGAAAGAAAAGAGTTTTTATACTACAATAAGAAAAGAAATCAGCAAACAAAAATAAAATGAAAATTTTTTAAAAGTGAAAAGGAAAATCCAAGTTTCAAAAATTAATTCAAACAAGAATGTTTATACCAATGTCTCAACAATATGAAGAAAAAGAAAATAATCGTGTAATCAATCATTCTCATGTCGAGATTGGGTAAATCATACCTTGCAGGGTCGTGAGTGTTTTAGGCTTTTTGAATAGCAGTGACGATTAAAATTCAGCCACAATGAAAACTTCCTATCTGGTATCAATCTTCTTTTTTCAAAGCATCATTTTAATTATTTTCTAACAAAAGGAATGCTTAAAGAAACAGATTAAAGGTTCAGAAACTTCCTGGTGTAGCTGTTTCGATGAAGATTATCGCTGCTTCTTGGAATGAAGCCAAAAGAAGTGTATGGACCTTGAAAATCTGATTTGGCAGAAGATTGAAAGATTTTATGTAGAGCTGCAAAACAGAGTTTTATATCAACATAATTTAAAAACAAAAATGAAACTAGAGTGATGAAATGGAAATTAATGAAAGTGGGTACATGAATCTTACCATTGGATCATTGCTTTTGATCTTACCTGAAAGGTATCAGTTTCTCCAAAGTGGCTAACTTCTTATTTTAATTAATATTAAAAACATGAAGAAGTCAAACTAACGAAAATCATATAACCCAAAATCATTATTTATTTTATTTAAACTAAAGCAAGCAGTAAAAATGGAATTCTTAGTGCTCAAGGGAATTTAAAAGAAATGCATCAGAAACGAAAATGAGAATTTGCAGTAATGACTGTTTCTCAAAATATTATTAGTTTTATATAAACTCCATGATTTTATAAATTGTCCAGAATCAAGACGAAATCTACGATAATAAAATTTAAATATGAAGATAGAGAGGTCTTGAATTCCATTTTTAATTATGGAATTATATATTTAAACCAAAATGTATGAGAAATTGAAATAATTTGAATATGCTGCAAATTGGTCATTAACTGCTTTCTTACCATAGTGGTTACCCAAGCTCCTTTTAAAATAACACATTGTCGTATTAGATGATTTACATAACATGTTTCTTCACCATGCTTCAAATTTAATCTGCAGAACTTCACTTTTATTCCTATGCCATATATCGATTAAATGTTAATGGCTCAAAGGCATGCATTGGAAGCTATCGCATCGGAGATTGCAATGGCAAATTGCTGATAAGAACATGTGCAATGAAATGAAGCGATCGCATCATTAAAGAAACATTATATCGGGGATCAGAAAATATTTACCTTGTGTTTCCTGTATCGCAAAACGCACATCGTAGATCCAGAGAAATGGCGTGAGCATAGAAATGTGATGAAATGATTGCACTATCGGCGATGCGATGGATGTCGTAGCTAATTGGCAATCGGGAAACTTTGGGTACCCGATGTAACACAGTATATTTTTTTGCGATGCCGATATGCGATGAAGAGCGGACCCGATAACTTTTTATGATGGGATTTTAATAACATATCGGATCCGAGACATCGGCCATAAATAAAACTGCAAGGAAGCGATTGTGATATCGGCGATGCGATGGATGACGTAAATCGGCGATCGGCAATCTTAGGCACCCGATGTAACACAATATGATTGTTGCGATGCCGATATGCGATGAATGACGTGGCTAATCGGCGATCGCGATCGGCAATGTTATGTGCACGATTTAACAATTCTCAATATGCCAATATGTGATGAAGAGTGGACCCGATAATTTTATGATGAAAATTTGATAACATATCGGATCCGAAACATCGGCCTCCTTTAAAGTTATACTCCTACCATTATTGCGATTGAACGAACGCGATATTTTTATGAATTTGACTTGAATTTCATATTGGGTCCGGAATTATGTGTTTATCGCAATATCGGTAAAGTCGATTATCGGCGATTCATGTTCATGGAAGTATATTCAACTGCAAACTTCTGATTATGCGATATGACATATGAGCGAAGTAATACATCGGAGATTTTTTATTAAGCAATTTTGTTATCAAAAGAAATGCTAAAACTACTTCCGATGAAATATTATGATGCGAATGGTCTTATGATATTCCTTGAAATTTCAATTGGGTTTTCTAAGTGAATAAAAGCAAAGTTAAAGGATATGCTTAAATTCTAATGCATCATAAATAGAACTTCCCTGAGCCTGTTGCAAATTTGAAATGGGTTTACTGCTTAATTTATGTTTTGAAAAGAAATAAAAACCTTCAAGTAAAACATAACACGAATCAAAAATAAACTAAGAAAAATAGAAATTAATAAGAGATGAGAACGAATTTGTAAATGCGTACCTGGAAGGAAATTGTCTGCAGGTTTTACCTCATAAATCTTCAAATTCTTCCTTTGATTAAAATCATCTCATTATTTATTCTAAATCCAAGTGTGCAATCAGCCTAGATGAAATCAATCATTCATGTTCATGGAATATAAAATCTACCAGAAATAAATATGAAACTATGCTTCCCTTTCGAAGTGAAGTAACAATTTATTACTTCTGCTCATTCCGAATTAATCTTGAGAAAAATATGTATTGTTATAGTGACTATTCAATAATGCCTTTAGTAAATAAACATGATGTGTTTTACAGCATCAGGTAATAAACTAAAGATTAGAATGAGATTAAGCCACTAATTGTAGAAAAATATCAAAACAGATTTAAATGTATGCACTCGGCAAAATGGGCATTCTTAAGATCAGCTTTTGGCAAATTCCGAGAAAGATAATATGAACTTCATATGATTACCGTGACAAGTTAGACCGACTAATGATTGAATTAGAATTAGGCTTATCATAGTCAATCATACATTTCATGGGATAATGAGATCATGAAGCTTTTATATCCTCAAATCTTTACCATATAAATTTCAAATGAAAATCTTAGAAGGAAATCTCGAAATAAATAAAAGTGGCTTTGAGGCAATCGATACTAAGTGCAACTTTAATTGAATTTAATCAAGACATTATTCAAAATAGGCAGAGTAGAGATATCGTTATAGGAAATTTCAAAAAGGAAAGCAAGAATTAGAATTTTCTGATAAGGAAAAATGTTTCCATTGAACATGTATGAGAAGGTTGATTGCTTTGTTTTATTTTTTTAATCTACAGAACTAATGCAAATAAATTAACTACATAAAACAAGCTAACTAAATTAATTCTACTCCTATTCTAACCATATACATGAAAATGACTAGGTATAGTCATATTTCCAGTGTAACCATTCTCTCATTTTTATTCCCACGTTTATGTACAGTTCAAATGCTAGTAATAAGAATAAAAATCTAACTAAACTAAGGAAAATAAATATGAAATAAGAATGTACAGTTATTGTTAGCAACTTAATTAAAATCTCTTTCTCATGAAATTTCCTTTCCAATTTGATACCAATTGGATCGCAAAAATCTGGATGGATTTCCATTAATGGTTGGGAAATGTTCAAAAGAGGAGACGACAGGCCGAATTGTGGATATGAGTTTTCAAATTCAAAGGCCTGGAAAAAATTATTAGTGTTGTGTACAAATGTTAAGTTATTAACAATCTTCTTTGAAAGAAAAATTTCCAAATATTTTTCAAATGAGTCAATGAAAGATGAATGGAAATCTTTCAAATGAAATGGAAAATTATTAATTGAATTGAATTGCTGGCCAGATTGCAAAAATACATTCTCTTGTTGACATTGCCTTTGAAAATATAGAAGCTCTTGATGAAACATTAGCATTGATTTAAATTGGAATATTAATATATTTTTATGTTGATGATTATAATATGAAACTTGAATTTCCCAATTGGGCAATGCATCAATTGAGTGTTGGATAGTAAGGTGTTCAATATGCCAGCGAAGAGTGTGAAAATTTTGTAAAATAAAATTAAAAAATAAATCTAAGTTTAAACAAAATAACTGAGGAAATAAAAATAAAATGAAATCACTATTTGTACAACTAATGTTACAGCACAATTGGGATTGTTTTGAAATGATTTTATTTTCACAAGGATTGGCCAGAGTTATGGAATTTGAAAAATTTTGAATTCCAACTTGTGAATTAAAAAACGAATTATGATTATGAGTAGGAATGGGAGTTTGATCCTCATATGAATCATAAATTGGAATGTTTTCTTGAATGGTGAAATCATGAAGATAATTAGCTACTCTAAAATGAGGATTAGTTGGGGTAATTCCTAAATTGAAGCGTTCCTCATTTTAAGATGTTATTTGAATTTTCTCATGAGGATTCTCTTGAGAGGAATAGAAATCAACATCCTCAATGTCAGAGTAATTATCATAAATGACTTCACAATATTCTCTACAATTCCCTTCTATCTCATCCAATATACCAAAACAAGGAGGAACAAGAAAATCATGTTTATTAACGGCAAAATAATGATCAATTATTGCTTCTCTATCTTGATAAAAACTTAATGGTAATTCATTTAGATCAGCGTCTTTAATTTCTGGAATATCATTAATACCAAGAGGAAAAATATTACCATTATTGAAAATATCAGGATAAAGGGAAAAATGTGAACCTGAAACAATGCATTTAAAATTGTCTCTGTTTGAGAACTCCTGTGCATTATGCTCATTGTAAATTTCAGATTGCATATCATTCCTTTGCATACTCATGCTTTCTTGAAGAAGGCTGCTTTGCTGCTCTGATTTTGGCATTTGCTCATCATGGAGAAATTCAGAAATTTGTACAGCAGTTTGCATTTTATTTACTTTGATTGTTGTTTGTACTTGCTGATTTGCGATTTGATTTTCCGAATTTACTTCAAAGTAGCTTTTTGATTTCAAGGCGGCTTTTTCCCCAAAATTGCTATTGTTGTCTTCTTGCATTTGAATGGAAATATTTTCCAAGTTTTGTGAAACCACTTCATCACCATTTATTTGCACATCCATGTTGGGATTTTCATTTATGTTAGAAGGGGATGAAACAAAACTTGAACTAATTTCATATGGATTGGGAATGGGTGGAAGAGAACAAATACATTGAAACCAATCTAATGATTCTTCTTTCGTAGGTTTGTCTTCGTCTTTAAATCTTAGGCAATTCAAATGAAATCGAATATTAAAATCATTAACAGACTCATTTTCAAACCTACGTAGATATTCAATTTCTTCACATACCTGTTCATAATCGTAGTCGTCAAATTTAGCAATGAAAATTGTAACAAATTGATCCCAGTTGTGGATTGAGGCAACTGGAAGAGTTTTGCACCAGCTTCTGGCTTTTGCCGCAAATGTGAGAGTAAAAATCCTACATAAAATGCCTTCATCAATTCCTTGAAAATTGTAATTTGAAATATTTTGAAGAAATTGAAAGACATGGTTAAAAGCAGAAGAATTTCTCTTACCATTAAACTTTGCCTGAGACAAGAGTCTTACCACTTCGGGTGGAGTGTTGGAAGATGCACGTCCATGAATACAACTCCAAATTGGGAGTTTGAGAGGAGCCATCACAATAAATAAAATATTAAAATTTGAAAAGACTCCAATAGACAAAATCTCAGGCCCTCCTTCTAGCGCCAAAAATGTTGATGCCTCGAAAATCGCTGCAACAACATTGGGGGATAACCACCCGGTCCGGACCTTAAAAGCAGCTCCTTTTCCGTTTGGTGTGGTGGCTCCGACTGTTCATCTAGGTCCAGTTACCTTCTCCCTATAGCCATTGGTTTATGATATGTCTTTCACTACCAATAGACAAGGATATCATATCACTTCTCCTTGCTGATCAGGCAAAAGAATGACCCTTAAGCTGATTTGGGTTCAGCCAAGCCACAACTAAATTTTTGCCTCTTTGAGAAGAGGACTTGAAAGAATTTAGAATTTACTTTAAATGCAAGATTATTCTATGATACGAGTAAAAGAAACTAATCTAAATCCTATCTTAATTAGGCAGATATAGATCTAACCCAACTATGAGCAAGATAATTAAAATATTGGGATTTAAATATGTCTTGTTTATAATGAATATCAAGTTAATGAAGTAGTTCAATTAACTGATATTATGGTTACCAAAACACATTCTATTGAGACCTTAAAACTGAAATAATAAACCAACATCATTCAGGAAGTAGTTCACAAAATGATATTGATTATCAAATCAATAAATCCAATAATTGAATAATGATATGTGGAAATAGTTCACAACACATTATCATTCAATAAATCAGTTTCATAAGAAAGATTTCAGAGTAAGTAGTTATTCAAAAATGAGAAATTAATCCATAAAAAACAACAGAGATACATAATAACAAGATTGTGACAAATTACCCATATTGACAATAGTGCACAAACATGAATAAAATGACACATTCCTATCATCATAAAATTAAATTTGATATTTGAAATAGTAGTATTAGAAATACCAATTTATTGCATCCATTTCTCTGTTCTTGGTCTCCAACAGCCCTTTACATTGCTTGAACTTCTGCCTTCAAAACTAGAGCCAAAATAGTGCAAGCTTTATTCTTCATTCATAATTCAATATACAAAGGGAAAATTCTCAATAATCCCCAGATCTGAGATTTTTCACTCCTCCCTCCTACAACTCTAAATTCCAATTACAATAGTGCTTTTAGAAGCTCTAAAATTGCAGAGGAGAGCCGCCCTTTTTACATTCTGCAATTTGTTATTTATAATATTTGTCAAGGAATTCTTGAGAGAAGAGTTTGTTGAAGAGAAATCTGCTAAATCCAATTTTGCTTACTCCTAATTCTGATCTTCAATTGCTAGAGTCTTCTCATTGATTAAGATTCTTTTTCCATATTTCTTTCACTGTTTTCCTGCAAAAGAAATCAAAATAAATTAAAATGCAAACAAAATATCATTTCTGGCAATTAAATCAAACCCAATCAAATTCTTTTTAAATAAATAAATAAAAACAAAATATAAGCTCTGTATTGATGCTTGGAATGGTTTGATTGGTAAATTATATTATTGACCAATGGATCTGCAATTAGAAGAGGCTTTGGACAAATGAAATTGAAAACAATAACTCGGAAAATTGATTTTGTTTTCAAAATTCGGAGCCTGATCTTCTGCCTGATTTTTGGCCGAATAAATGATCAAATCTTTTGGTGAAACCTCCTCCAAAATGTTCTCCTTGATTTTCTCTTTCTAATGAGCCGTCCTGAGCCTCATTTGGCCAAGTATAACTCAATTTATGAGCCTCCAAAGTTGATGGATCAAATCTGATGTAAATCTGGAAATTCTGTTGCTGGGCTAAAAAATCAGAATTTGAATTAAAAATCTAATCCTAGATTAGTTTCTAATTTAATTTTTAATCATTAATATAACTAACTAATATTTAATTACTATTTATAAAAAATTTAATCTAATTAAAAACTAATCATCTAATCTAAAAATGATTTTAATGTTTAAATTAAATTATCTAAATATTACATATTAAGTAATAATATAATAATATCACATATTATTAATTAATTTAATTAATAAATAACAATAATATTAACTAGTAATTAAAAATATATAATAACCTACACTAATTTTTATTTACTCCACTCATACGTTAATATATTTAAACATATTAAATTAAACCTATCACACCATTCGTTAATATATGAACCATTTCAAAACCATGAATGGAGTTATTAGCATTGAAGTTAAAGATTTGACTTGTCGCATCGGAGGAGGAGTGGTGTCGGGTATATAACTTATACCAAATAAAAATTCCCGATGTGATTGAAACGATTAATGCTACATTGCACTCTGGTTATCGGCGATGGGAGGTATGAAGGGATATCGGGGGTTTGTAAAATGTGTTGCGAACAAAACTTCCGATGCGATACAAACTCCCGATGTGATTAATTTTATTTTTATATATAGTAATTTTATATATTAGATTTTAATTTAATTAAATTAATTATATTTTATATAATAATTAATTTAATTATTTTGAAATTTAATATATAAAATTAATGTTTTGTTTTAATTTTATTTTAATGAAATTTAGTTATGAGATTAACTAAATTACAACCACTTTGAAAACTAAATGAAAAATAAACTACAACCACTTGAATGTTTGGATTTTGGGATTAGAGTTTGATTTGGAAATTAGAGTGAATTTCTTAAAATCCCGATAATTAATAATTTGGCCGCATAACTAAAAATGAAAAATGTTAGTAAAAACTCGCAACGGGTTAATATTTAAAATGAATGCATTATTGAACTAATTTATCTACAAAATGCAATATTGTACGTTTTATGCATTTTTAACCCAGGCTAGATAAATGATGAGACTTCAAAGGAGTGCCATTTTCAAACCAGTTGACCAAATGAGGCGAAACAAGCGTCAATGAGAAGCTTATAAAAAAATCGACTCTAACAAAGCAATCAAAACAAGAATCCAACGAAAACTAAAAATTAACGAAAGCGTAGGGCAATTAACTAAAATAAAAATCCAAAAAGGTGCTTAGCCCAAATTTTTATAGAAAGGGTCCCCATTATTTGAAGTGAAGAAGTAAAAAATGGAGGGTTGTGTTTTTACCACAACAATGGTGACACACGGGAGAAGAACCAATTATCTCTGCTTGATATGAATGAGATTTTCTCAAAATTAAAGTAAAAATAATTAAAGAAGAGAAAATTATGCTTGAAATGCTTGACTAAGTTCATTAGTCTGAATAAAATCAAGAATCATCTAATTGTAATTTTTCTTAAAATTCCTCATACATTAAAATATTTCAAAACTCTACATCAGTCCTTAATTAGTTGTAGAGATAAAGCAGGGGTCACTTTACAGCTTAGCTTTTAGAATATACTCATTTGTCACAAGTAGAGCCACCGCTGCCAGCAAACATCTATAGTCTCTGCAGGGTTACTTTTTTAATCATAAATGATTCAGAATCCCATCTGTTTAATAATTATTGATCTAGAGATAAATCCATTTATATATGTATTACTTTTTATTTTTTTATTTTTTATTTTTTATTAAATCTTAAAAGCCATTGTCCTAGTATGGTAGCCAGATAGTTGACAATGCCATTCACTGGTTAAAATTGGACTGGACAAGCTGGGTCGTGATGAGACCCCTTGTCTTATAATTGTTTGCTATCATAAGCCATTACCCTGATTTGTTTAGCAGTGTTGGTAATGTTAGCCTATTTTTCCCCTATGATCATGGTAAGCAGGCTCATGATGAGACCTCTTATCTTTTAAGGTTTTGAATATATTTTTAGATTATTCTCTAGAAAAATAAGACTCTTTGGGACAGGGAGAATCATTGATTCCTTAAGAGTCAAGAATGACAATTTCAGAGTTAAAGGTGCTTTGTTGTAAAGTGTCTTTACTTGGTTAAAAATAACTTTTCTTGACTGATAATAAAACTTTGAAAGATCTTAATAAAATTTTGAAATCTCAAAATGATTACAATTTGATGAAAAAGAATTTTTTCAGATATTATGATACTTTGCCAACTTCTCGACTGGTAATTTCTCCCTTAAATATGTTTACCTTGATAATAAGAAAATTAAACTCTATTAAGAGATTTAAGAAAACGCTAATAGGTAACTATTAACAATTTTTCTCCATGTACACTGACCATTGTTAGGTAACAAGAAGGCATTCCATATAAATCACAGCAAAGTCACCAAAATCAAAACTGAAAACAAAAAGAAAATAATTCTTATGCTAAAGTGAGAAAAGAAATCAGTAAACAAAAATAAAAATAAAAACAAAGAAATCTCTAAAAATGGAAAGGAAAATCCATGTTTCGCAAGATAAACTCAAACAAGAATGTTTATACCAATGCCTCAACCATATGAAGAAAAAGAAAATAAACATGTAATCATTCCTTCTTATGTTGAGATTTAGAAAAACATACCTTGCAGGGTTGTAAATGCTTTACGCTTTTTGGATAGCAGCGACGATTAAAATTCAGCCACACTGAATACTTTCTGTCTAATATGAATCTTCTTGTTTCCAAGCATCATCTTAACCATTTTCTTAAAAAAAAATGCTTAAAGAAACAGATGAAAGGTTCAGAAACTTCCTGGTGTAGCTGTTTCGATGAAGATTATCGCTGCTTATTGAAATAAAGCCAGGAGAAGAGTATGGACTTTGAAAATATGACTCGGCAGAAGATTGAAAATTTTTGTCAAGAGCTGCAAAACAGAGTTTTATATCAGCATAAACAAAAATTGAAACTAGAGTGATGAAATGGGAATTAATGAAAGTGGGCACATGAATCTTACCATTGGATAATTGCTTTTGATCTTACCCGAAAGGTGTCAATTTCTCCAAATTAACTGACTTCTTATTTTAATTAACATTAAAAACATGAAGAAGTCACACTAACCAAAATCCTATAACCCAAAATCATTATTTATTTTATTTAAACTAAAGTAAGCAGTAAAATGTCAAAATAGAATGCTTAGTGTTCAGGGGAATTGAAATTAAAACAAATGCATCAGAAATGAGAATGAGAATTTGTAGTAATGACTATTCCTCAAAATATTATAAGTTTCATATAAATTCCATGATTTGATAAATTGTCTGGAATCAAGACCAAATCCAAGATAATAAAATTTAAATATGAAGATAGAGGTCTTGAAGTCCATTTTTAATTATGGAATTATATATTTAAAACTAAAATGCATGAGAAATTGAAATTATTTTTGTATCCTGCAAATTCGTCATCAATTGCCTTTTTCCCATAGTGGTTACCTAAGCTTGCTTTAACACATCGCCTCATCGGATGATCCACACAACATGTTTCTTCACCATGCTTGAATTTTAATTTGCAAGACTTCACTTTTGTTGCCATGCGATATATCGATTAAATGTTAATGGCGCAAAGGCATGCATTGGAAGTTATTGCATCGGAGATTGCAATGGCAAATTGCCGATAAGAACATGTGCAATGAAATGAAGCGATCACATCATTAAAGAAATATGATATCGGAGATCAGAGAATTGATTGCATCGTGCTTCCCACATCGCAAAATGCACATTGTAGATTCAGAGAAGTGATGTGAGCATAATAAATGTGATGAAATGATTGCACTATCGGTGATGCGATGGATGGCGTAGCTAATCGGCAATCGGCAAACTTTGGGTACCCGATGTAACACAGTGTATTTTTGCAATGCCGATATGCGATGAAGAGTGGACCCGATAACTTTTTATGAAGGGATTTTAATAACATATCGGATCCGAGATATCGGCCATAAATAAAACTACAAGGAAGCGATTGCGATATCGGCGATGCGATGGATGACGTAAATCGGCGATCGGCAATCTTAATCACCCGATGTAACACAATATGATTGTTGTTATGTCGATATGTGATGAATGACGTGGCTAATTGGCGATCGCGATCGGCAATGTTATGCGCATGATTTAACAATTCTCAATATGCCGATATGTGATGAAGAGTGGACCGATAATTTTATGATGAAAATTTGATAACATATCGGATCGGGAACATCGGCCTCCTTTAAATTTATACTCCTACCGTTATTGTGATTGAACGGACGCGATATTTTTTATGAATTTGATTTGAATTACATATCGGGTCCAGAATTATGTGTTTATCGCAATATCGGTAAAGTCGATTATCAAAGATCAGCGATTCACGATAATAGAAGTATATGTCAACTACAAAGCTATGATATGCGAAACGCGATATGGCATATGAGTAAGATAATACATCGGAGGTATGCGAAATGTTAAAAATTACTTCTGATGAAATCTTTTGATTCAAATGGTCTTATGATATTCCTTGAAATTTCAATTGGATTTTCTAATGAATGAAAGAAAAGCTACAAAAATGCTTGAATTCTAATGAATCAGAATTGAATTTCCCTAAACCTGTTTGCAAATTTGAAATGAGTTTGCTGCTTACTTCACTCTTTGAAAAGAAATAAAACCCTGCAAATAAAACAGAACACAAATAAAAAATAAACTAAAGAAAAGATGAACTAATAATGGATGAGAATAAAGTTGTAAATGCGTACCTGAAAGGAATTTTTCTGTAAATTTTACATGATAAATCTTCAAATTCTTCCTTTGATTAAAATCATCTCATTATTTTTTCTAAATCTAAGTGTGCAATCAGCCTAAATGAAATCAGTTTATTGATGCCCATGGATTATAAAATTTACTCAAAAATAAATATGAAACTATGATTCCCTTTCGAAGTGAAACAACAATTTATTACCTCTGCTCATTCCGAATTAATCTTGAGAAAAATTTGTATTGTTATAATGACTTTTCAATAATGCCTTTAGTAAATAAACATGATGCGTTTTACAGCATCAGATAATAAACTAAAGATTAAAATGAGATTAAGCCACTAATTGTAGAAAAATATCAAAACAAATTTAAATGTGTGCACTCGGCAAAATGGGCATCCTTAAGATCAGCTTTTGGCAAATTCCGAGGAAGATAATATGAACTTCATATGATTACCGTGACAGCCTAGACTGACTACTAATGATTGAATTAGAATTAGGCTTATCATAATCAATCATACATCTCATGGGACAATGGGATCACGAAGCTTTTATATCCTCAAATCCTTACCATATATAAATTTCAAAAGAAAATCTTAGAAGGAAATCTCGAAATAAAGAAAAGTGGCTTTGAGGAAATCGATACCAAGTGCAATTTTAATTGAAATTAATCAAGACATTATTCAAAATAGGCAGAGTAGAGATATCGCTATAAGAAATTTCAAAAAGGAAAGCAAGAATTAAAATTTTCTGATAAGGAAAAATGTTTCCACTGAACATGTATGAGAAGACTGATTGCTTTGTTTTATTTTTTAATCTACAGAACTATTGCAAATAAATTAACTACATAAAACAAGCTAACTAAATTAATTCTACTCCTATTCTAACCATATACATGAAAATGACTAGGTATAGTCATATTTCCAGTGTAGCCATTTTCTCAATTTTATTCCTGTGTTTATGTACAGTTCAAACGTTAGTAATAAAAATACAAATCTAATTAAACTAAGAAAATTAAATATGAAATCAGAATGTACAGTTATTGTTAGGAACTTAATTAAAATCTCTCTCTCCTGAAATTTCCTTTCCAATTGACTACCAATTGGATCATAGAAATCTGGATGGATTTCTATTAAGGATTGAGCAATGTTCGAAGGGAGAGATAACAGGCCAGATTGTGAAGATGAGCTTTTAGATTCAAAGGCCTGAAAAAAAATTGTTAGTTTTATGTACAAATGTTAAGTTGTTAACAATCTTCTTTGAAAGAAAAATTTCCAAATATTTTTCAAACGAATCAATGAAAGATGAATGGAAATTTTTCAAATGAAATGGAAAATTATTAATTGAATTAAATTGTTGGCCAGATTGCAAAAATACATTCTCTTGTTGACATTGCCTTTGAAAAAATAGAAGCTCTTGATGAAACATTAGCATTGATTTAAATTGGAATATTAATATCTTTTGATGCTCATGATTATAATATGAAACTTCGATTTCCCAATCGGGCAATGCATCAATTGAGTGTTTGATAGTAAGGTGTTCAATATGCCAGCGAAAAGTGTGAAAATTTTGCAAAATAAAATCAGAAACTAAATCTAAATTTAAACAAAATAACTTTGAAAGAAAAACTAAAATGAAATCACTATTTGTACAACTAATGTTACAGTACAATTGGGATTGTTTTGAAATAATTTTTCTTTCACAAGGATTGGCTAGAATTATGAAATTTGGGTAATTTCGAATTCCAACTTGTGAAATAGAAAACGAATTATGATTATGAATAGGAATGGGAGTTTGATCCTGATATGAATCATAAATTGGAATGTTTTCTTGAATGGTGAAACCATGAAGATAATTCGCTGCTCTAAAATTAGGATTAGTTGGGATAATTCCTAAATTGAAGCGTTCCTCATTTTCAGATGTTATTTGAATTTTCTCATGAAGATTCTCTTGAGAGGAATAGAAATCAACATCCTCAATGTTAGAGTAATTATCATAAATGATTTCACAATATTCTCTACAATTCCCTTCTATCTCATCCAATATATCAAAACAAGGAGGGACAAGAATTTCATGTTCATATATGTCAAAAGAATGATCATTAATTGTTTTTCTATCTTGATAAAAACTTAATGGTAATTCATTTAGATCAGCCTCTGTATTTTCTGAAATATCATTGATACCAAGAGGGGAAAAATTACTATCATTAAAAATATCAGGATAAAGGGAAAAATGTGAACCTAAAATAATGCATTTAAAACTCTCTGTTTGAGAACTCTTGTGCATTATGCTCATTGTAAATTTCAGATTGCAGATCATTCCTTTGCGTGCGTATGCTTTCTTGAAGAACGCTGCTTTGCTTCTCTGATTTTGGCATTTGCTCATCATGGAGAAATTCAGAAATTTGTACAGCAGTTTGCATTTTGATTACTGGTTGTACTTGCTGATTTGCGATTTGATTTTCCGAATTTACTTCAAAATAGCTTTCAGATTTCAAGGCGGTTTTTTCTCCAAAATTGTTGTTGTTATCTTCTTGCATTTGAATGGAAATATTTTCCAAGCTTTGTGAAACCGCTTCATCTCCATTTATTTGCACTTCCATGTTGGGATTTTCATTTATATTGTAATGGGATGGAACAAAGCTTGAATTAACTTCATATGGATTGGGAATTGGTGGAAAAGAACAAATATATTCAAACCAATCTAATGATTCTTCTTCCGTAGGTTTATCTTCGTCTTTAAATCTTAAGCAATTCAAATGAAATCGAATATTAAAATCATTAACAGACTCATTTTCAAACCTTCGTAGATATTCAATTTCTTCACATACCTGTTCATAATTGTAGCCGTCAAATTTAGAAATGAAAATTGTAACAAATTGATCACAGCTGTGAATTGAGGCAATTGGAAGAGTTCTACACCAGCTTCTGGCTTTTGCCGCAAATGTGAAAGTAAAAATCTTACATAAAATGCCTTCATCAATTCCTTGAAAATCATAATTCGAAACATTTTGAAGAAATTGAAAGACATGGTTAAAAGCAGAAGAATTTCTCTTACCATTAAATTTTGCCTGAGACAAGAGTCTTACCACTTCGGGTGGAGTATTGGAGGATGCACGTCGATGGATACAACTCCAAATTGGAAGTTTGAGAGGAGCCATTGCAATAAATAAAATATTAAAATTGAAAAGACTCCAATAGACAAAAATCTCAGGCCCTCCTTCTAGCGCCAAAAATGTTGATGCATCGAAAATCGCTGCAACAACATTGGGGGATAACCACCTGGTCCGGACCTTGAAAGCAGCTCCTTTTCCGTTTGGTGTGGTGGCTCCGACTGGTTAAACTAGGTCCAGTTACCTTCTCCCTATAGCCATTGCTTTATCATATGTCTTTCACTACCAATAGACAGGGATATCAGATCACTTCTCCTTGCTGATCAGGCAAAAGAATGACCCTTAAGCTGATTTCGGTTTAGCCAAGCCACAACTAAAGTTTTGCCTCTTTGAGAAGAGGACTTGAAATAATGTAGAATTTACTCTAAATGCAAGCTTATTCTATGATGCAAGCAAAAGAAGCTAATCTAAATCCTATCTTAATTAGGTAGATATAGATCTAACCCAACTAAGAGCAAGATAATTAAAATATTGGGATTTAAACATATCTTGTTTATAATGAATATCAAGTTAATGAAGTAGTTCAATTAACTGATATTATAGTTATCAAAACACATCCTATTGAGACCTCCTAACTGAAATAATAAAACAATAACATTCCAGGAAGTAGTTCACAAAAATGATATTGATTACCAAATCAATAAATCCAATAATTGAATAATGATATGTGGAAATAGTTCACAACACATTACCATTCAATAAATTGGTTTCATAAAATAGATTTCAGAGTAAATAGTTACTCTGAAATGAGAAATTAATCCATAAAAACAGAGATACATAATAACAAGATTGAGACAAATTACCCATATTGACAATAGTGCACAAATATGAATAAAATGACACGTTCTTGTCACCATAAAATTAAAACTGATATTTGAAACAGTAGTATTAGAAATAC
>APFE031618806.1:0-13792 GCA_000404065.3 Pinus taeda | reverse complement strand
AAGACTCTAGAAGATTCCATTTTGTAACTCTAGTTAAGAGAGGAATGAATCAAACCTAACCTCAAGTAGGTTATTGGGTTGTGTTATAACCAAGCCACTAGGAGGAAAATGGGTTCCATTCCTTTCAAGTGCATTTGTTCGATAGAAAATTAAAGTAGCAAAGAGGGATAGGGAGAGAGAAAAAAAAAGATTTGTGGACTATACTAGCCCATAGGTCACTAGCCTTACTTCTTTTAGTCACAACCATTTTCTATTCAGAGAAAGAGAGCAGAGCGACCTCACTTTCTAGTTGGGTTTTGTCTCAAAGGGTTGCCTAGGATATATCTTTTGTGAATAATGATTTGTGAGTTTTGATTTCGTTGTTATCTATTTTTTGCATAAATTCTAATTTTCATTTATATGCAATAAACAATAATCTATAGATCCATAAATATAAAGAGAAATACACCCTCATAGTGTAGATTTTAGACTTTTAAGTATAATTTTATGAGATCTATTGTGGCATAATATCTAGTGGAATATCCACAGAAGTTTACAAATTGTGATTGCATATAAACACAATACTATTTTTGTTTCAACCAAATTTGTACATCCAATTGATATTTGGATCAAGTAGGTGAAAATGGTATATGGTAAGTTGAAGTCAAAGGTTTGAACATTGATTAAGAAGTACTCTTCAACATATCAAAATATTTAAATTTGTATAAATATTCATAATTTATGCATCCATTCTAGTGGAGGTCTGTGATGGTAAATAAAGGTGCCCTAAAAAACAAGCCAAAAAAAATTAACCTGACCATTGCTTGCTTGCCTCCTGCTCCTGAAATAATGACTTGGGTCTCAATTTCTCTGGGTCGTTAGCAAACAACCAATAATCTCCCTGAAACTAAGATCTTTGGAATTGTGTCAAGTTGGACCTAGATATGCACAAATCTATTATTGAATTCACATAGATTTACACCATTGATTACTCTTTGAATCAAGTAACCTAGTTCAAAATAGTGGCACCTAGAGATATGTATTTTGGATGTGGAGAACTTAGCTTGCACAATACAAAAACCTTTAAAATTGTTTAAGAAATAAAAATTTCTCAATCCCCCCCTCCCCCGCCCAGTCGACATGTGAGACTAAAAATAAAGGACACTCTACCAACCAAACTAGCATATGTTTTGCATCAAATATGTCTGTGAATGTTTTCGAGCTTTGTTAAAAATGCATTCTCTCATCTCCATAGTTTAATTAATACTCATTGCAAAGAGAACTACAAATAATGGTCAAGAATAACAATGCATACCCTTATTTTTAATGACTTAATAAAAGGCGTATGCAAAGGAGAAGGTGTCAATGCACCCATCAAGCTCACTGTTAAGCCTAAAGATCAACACCTTTTTGACAGTCTGCTACTTTAATTTTATCACTTATACCTCATTGAAACCTTCACAACTAATTTTTTTAGCATCATTTTCTCACATTTTGCATAAACATGGCCATATGAGCTACAAAGGCATAAATAAGTAATAAGTCCAATATTTCTATGGTTTTATAAATTTTTCTTTATAAAATTGAGCTAATGTTTAAAGATTGTAGAAACTGACAATTTTCGTAGCTCTTATGACAATCTGTAGTTGAATCCAAGGTGAGTATGGTTCCTAAAGTAGTGAGGACGAATTAATCATATGAATAGGTGGAAAAAATTTATGATATGGTATTCCACCTATTTGGCACGACAATTGGATGGCCAAGATGGCTCGGTCAAACCTCCAGTCAACTATCGTGTGGCATGAAGAACGAAGCCAGACTGGATTAGGATTGATGCCTAGCTATGGAACCGACTCCAAGCGAGCGGTTTATCTTCTTCAGATCCAACAAGCTAAGGAATAACCTGAGGGTGATTATGTGCCCATACACGTCTTCATGTGGATGTGTTGAGTCATCAACAAACCATAGGAATTAAATTTCAAATTGTAATTGGACACTTGAATCATCATCCATCTTTTTTTATTTATGGTAGCATCATTATGTGTTAGTTATTTTTGAAATAAATCGTAAATTGACTCATTGAAAAGTGAGAGATATATAGAGATGTTATAGAATTTTGAAATTTTGTGTACACATAGTTATTTTCAATTTAATATTAGATATTGCCCTTTTGCTGCCATTGAGTATTAACGAGTAATTTGTGATAGTCATAGTAAAGTCCTTTATGTTTTCTTAATCTCATGCAATCACTAGGAGGCCCCCCTTGTGGCATATGAGACTCTTGTAGCATAACTTTTTCATTCTTGCTTTGCTTTACTCTATTTTGATATTTTGATATAGTTAGATGCTTTTTTATTTTATAATGAGTCTCACAATTTTAATCATTGCTTTTTTTCTTTTCCAAGTTTAAATCAAACACTTGAAAACATAAAGAAAAATAAAATTAGAAACTATTTTAACCTGTATTTTAATTTGTTCATTTGAAAATATGTCTCACATTTGCAATTGCATTCTTTCGAGTCACATTTTCTGTAATAGGATTCATGAGGCATTTTTAGACATAGTTCATACACTTCTTGTAGATAAGATCTTAAGTTTCATAAAATAGTTTTTTTCATTACCTTTCTTAGAGTAATTCATATTCTTAGATTACATTTTGATATATGCTTTTGAACCTCAGTTTTGGATTTTTTTCATAGGATATAATTCCTTGTTTTTAGTAGGTAAAATTTCAATGCTTTTATAGAATTTCATGCTTTCCTAGGAGTAAATGTATTTACTTTCATAGTTTGAATGTCAATAATTTCTTAGAAATATTTCTCTACCTTCATAATTTAGATTTTCTTGCTTTAAAAAAATAGGTTCTCAATGCTTTCGTAGATCAAATGTTTTCATAGACTAAGATTTCAATACTTGTTTAGAGTAAGTTTCTTGTTTTCAAAGTTCAAATTTATATGCTTTTCTAGAAGTAGAATTTCATGCTTTCATAGATTAAATTGTATGTGATTTTCTTAGTATAAATTTCAAATGCCTTCGTAGAATTATAGTCTATTGTTTCATGGGAAAAAAATTCCGTTGATTTTCATAGATTAATATTTCATTTCATGTTATTTCATAAGCTTTCATAGAATAGGTTTTATCTACTTTCATAAATTAATCTATCATTTTTTGTCATTCATAGAATAAAACTTTCCTTTTAGTACCATGATTGAAAGCTAAACTCCTAGCACTGTGTTGTGTATTTCACCAGTTTACTTACTTAGATTGATGATTTGATGGAACATAATTTACGGCATAATTAAATTACTTAACATTTTTGTTATTGTTGTTGGGGAATTATACATAGGATTTAGCCTTCAATTTAGAACGTCTTTCAATTTACGTGACTTTGGCTAGGAGGAAGGGTATGACAAGACGTAAGAACCTATGTATCACATTGTGAGGTTCTCCTGACCATAAGTTGTTTAATTGCATCACATTTAGCTGCATACATTTATTTTATTTTATTTCAGCATGCATGTATAGGGAAATATACTCTAGAGGTAGATTTGTTAGAGGACAAACTTCAATTCCACAATCACCTACCACCCTCACTAGATCACATGGTGCAGTAAGATCCACGTCACCATCCACATCACGAAATCCTGCTTTTGCGGGTAGAAGGAGGCTTCCTGAGGTTCAAAGTTATGAAATTGGGACTGAAGAAGAACAACCTATTCAACAGAAGTGGTTGCAGATGAAACAAGATATTTAGCTAAATCCATTATTTTTCTTTAGTCAACAACAGAGCAACTTGTTGGATGAGAACTTGAAGTACCTATTCAAGAAGAAGAAGAAGTAGGAAGTTTCTTTGGAGGACCATTATTAGATGAACCAAAAGAAGAAAATCCAATTGAAGAACCTTATTACCTTAGTTATGAGGAGTCAATGGAAGAAGGTGAAGGAGAAGTATTCCCTCCTCTCAATGGACTTGAAACATTAATAGGATGAGGTGGAGGTGAAAGAGCACTAATTCCAGGTGGCAGAGGAGGAAGAATACCTCTAGGAGGTGGTAGAGGAAGAGCAAGAGGTTAGGGTGGAGACAATGAAGGAGATCCTTATGGATTTCCTATTCAATATATTAATACGAATGTTAGTATGTACTTCCCAACTTCCTTTGTATGAGAACAAAAGACTCAGAAACCTTTCTTTTTGAATTTTAAGTACTTTGTAGATCTTATGATTAATTACTGATGCTAAAAATATAAATGGTTTTTGGCTACATTGAAATATTTGTTAGAAAATTGGAAAGACAAAAGGATTTTCTTATATTGATAATTACTTGTGATATTATTATGTTATTATTAATTTCTTTATGTTGTTTCTTTATCTTCTTCTCATCAATCAATCATCAAAGTGAAAACATGAAGATCAGGGACATTAAAAGTAAGAACTCAGCCAGGGTTAAAAGCCCTTTATTGGGGAAAACCCAGTCATAACTCTTCCTTTAGTAAATTCAAATTGAGACAGACCAAGACGCTAGACCCAAATACCTTCCTCCTCCACGAAATCAGCTCTCAAACTGTTCTTCCGACCTTCAAAGATCAGTTGCAACAATATTGCATCAACATTTCTTCAATACTGCATCAAAGAAAAATTTTTGACCCTACTGCATGAGAATTTTGGCCCAGCTTCAAGATTGGTATTTCTACCCCCCCACAAGTTCAATTCCTTCACACATGTGAGACAAGATAGAGAAAATTTTGACTTCGTTAGCTAACTAATGACCTCCTTCTTCTTTGCTAGCCCTTTCCTTCTTCCTTTTCAAATTTTGTACTTTTTTTGCTTCCAACAAGTGCATTTTGAACTTGTTGAGAGTGTGTGTCCAAATGAGTCGAGTTTATCCAATATATAGTGAGTTTGAGAGGTTGAATTCCCTTATTGAGGCCAACTTGGTGGAGGAGGCCTAATTTACCTGTTTTACATTAAAATAAATTTATTTCTTGACCAATAAATGCTAAGAAGGGTCTTTTACATTATGACATGGACAAGAATACTTGACACAAACCCTATTTCAATGGAGGCTTTAACCTAAAACCAATTGACTCAAGCATGAAACCCATGGTTTAATATGTAAATTTGATTAATAATAATAATAAAATCTTTCTTTTGACAAATACATTACATCATGACTTAAATACAATTATGAAGGCCAACACTAGTTACATTCTTCAACACTCCCTCTTAATTTGGGAGGTATTCATATTTGGAAATATAGAGAGGTACGTGGAAGATCTAAAAATGAACTACAAAGAGTTTTATCACTGAGTGTTGCAGACTAAATACTTGACCAAGGTATTCTATTTGGGTGGGACTAAGGGAACTCAAGCTTTTAGCCAACTCTAGGTATCGTCAGGATTTTAAGCTCTACCACCAATCTAGGGATCTAGGTCTATAACCAAGGTCGGAGCTCCATGACCAATGCCACCCTCCCTCTTTAGGATCAATACATCAAACACATAGGCCAACCAGATGTTCTCCAGAGCATCTTGTCATTATATGCTTCATATCTCCCTAATAAACTAAATCAGATATATCCATTTTTCCAAGCATGCTTCCCAAGTGTTCATTCTTCTTATGGAGAGATTTACCAATACAAACACAAACCCAAATTAGCAATAAACTTTAAAATATACATACAAATCTTCAGGGTCCTCATTCATTCAGATGCTTCTTATATCATCATCAAGTTATCCAACTACAACTTTTCGCAAGTTTTATTCTTCTTTTACTTCTTCAGAAGCACCAACTACAACCTCAAATCTTCTCAAGTCTTTTGCAACTTTATAAAACATGAAAATTTATGTATAGTACTTCAAGGTATTCACTGTCATAATATGCCCTCTCTCTCAACTGGGGAGATATTCCCTTTCTTTTATCCAGGTGTTGATGGTCTTGAATGATTGCATGAACATTGGGGGAAACCACCTGGTTGGGACCTTAGAACAAATCCTTTTCCATTGGGGATGATGGCTCTGATTGGAGTTATGGGACCAATTTCCCTTTATATAGAATTATATGGAATGGATTGAATACAAATATAATGCTCTAATATAAATATAAACTAAAATAAAGATTATTATACTATTATCTATCCCTGGTATGTTGCTGGTATATGTGATTATACAAATTTCATAATTGTCACAACAATGTAGATCATCTTGCAACTATGAATTTAATGTAGAGAAGGATAACTAATTTAATTAAATAGTTAATTAAATTAGTTCATTGAATTTCCATATATATTGAGACCTCGTTGTTCATATATAATTTATAATCCTAATCAAACACATCAATACTGATAATGAACAATTACTTCAGCACATATGTAACAACTGTGGTGAAAATTCCATGTAATAAAAGTTAATAAAGGAAAAATAATAACCATTTTTGATGGGACACTTATTCCAAGCTAAATGTTGGGAAAAACATCCTAGTGTGGGCATTCATTGGTTCATTATGGCTAAGGAAATTGGCAAAGGAAATGACTAAGGCTTCGGAAAGGCAAAATGGCATTTTTGGCACAATTATTTATGAAAATAATGGAAATTAGGAGAAAAGGAAGGTGAAAGGTCACAAGTTGCATGTGAGGAGGAAAATGAAGGAAAATGAAGGAAAATAATGGAAAATAAAGAAAATAGAGGCCTACTTGATAAAAATCCTTATGAGGATCAGTTGGTACCTTTTGTCAGTTCATTTTTGGAGCTCTCTCATTCTTCTCTCTCTATCTTTCTCACTCACTCTTGGAAAGTTAAAGTTTTCTTGGAGCACTTTGGCATTGGATCAAGAAAGGAAAAGAAGGCAAGAGGAAGGAAGAGCATGATCAAGAAACTATAGTAGGATTCTTTGCAAGTATCAATTTGCATGTGTGTTTTCCTTTCTAGATTTGGCACACATGGTATTGCATGTGGTTCTTTTGCTGTTGTGGAATGGGTTTTGCCAGGTGTGACAACGTTTTCAACCTAGCCTTGTCATTTTTGAATAACCATAATATGATGGGGTTCTAATGTTTTGGTTGAGCTCGATTGTCGGATGGATTTGAAGCTGAGTGAGGTGGATCTCTGAATAATAGAAGACATGGCCTAGTAACCCCTGAACCGGACAGTGGGTTGCGGTAAAGCTTGATTTTGTGTTGCCTTGGTGGGCCTAGGAATCATCGACCACTGAATGGAGGGATATATGGTAAGGCCTAAAGGTGGGTGCTCTCCATCAGGCCTAGTAATCCCGGGATGGGATATGCGGTAAAGCATGGAGAGCAGGTCTCAGTTTAGGGCCTAGTGATCTAATGTGGATTGCGGTTAAGCCCGAGAGATTAGAAGATATGAAAATTCCTCACAATGTAGGTGGAGAAATCCGGTGGCATCCATACTTATTTTGGCCTAGTGATCTGGTGGAGATCATGGTAAAGCCTGCCATTACTTATTTATTGTGTTGGCCCAGTGATTCGAGATGGATTACAATAAAGCCTAGTTTCTATTGTGAGGGTGAGGTGGTTTAGCCTTGGGATGCCCTGGTTGGTTCTTTTGGTTTGAGTTCCACATTCATGCTTGGAATATAGCATGGCGGTGAATGGATGAAGAAAGAATTGGTTCAACCATTCTATGGTCGGGTGACACATGGTAGTCCCATCTCGTGTTGGATTTTGCATTCATTAATAACTGGTTCTTTCCTTTATATGTTATATATAAATGTGTTTGTTTATATGTAGATTCTATGGCTGATGTATCTTTGATATTTTTGTTATTATTGCACTGGTTATAAGCATGTATTATAACAGTGATAATGTATGGCTCTCCTCATGTTTTGATTTGTAAATGAATGAACAATGTATCAATGACCTAATAGATGATAATGCATCTAATGATATAAGGGAACAATGCTTCTTAGAAATTCTCAGATAAGTATGAGACCCCTATACTCAGATCTGTTGTTTACTCTTGTAGATTACATATTTGCGATATATTTAAATAAATGCCTGTCATGGTTAGTAGGGGTCCATTCAATCCCTTGTTCAAGTAATTGCATTTGTATCATCATTCCATTGTTATATTTCTGTTATGAAGGTGTCATTTAGTTATGGGTACTGACCTGGGCTTTGGTCCTGAAAAAGTGGCTCAAATCCGGGGGACGTAGTCACAAAAATGAGTGCAAAAGTCCCTAGACACTGGCATACCATGTTGTGGGAGCATCCAGATCCTTTTAGACGCATGCATGCCCATATCAAGGGAGCGTCCGGGGGTTTAATAGTTTAAAACTTTATTAGGACCCAAGGGTTGGTTACCTTAGAGGTTGGGATGGTTCCTGGGAGTCTTGTTGTTGATGTGGAAGGTTTGTATGGTGTGTTTTCGTCGATTCCACTTCCTTAAGGTAACCTAGGAGGTTGAATCCCATCATAGTAGCCTCTAGTCACATGTTTACCCTGGTTGGCTAGTTACTTGGGTAGATGTGGGAGGAGGGTGTTAAAATAATGTTGTGAACAAAATCAGAATTCCATTCTACTCTAAGAAAGAGAAAAACATAAGGATAATATTACCCGATATATCATTGATCTTCTTATGATAGAAAGGCGATGGTCCAACTTTATATTAAGAAAAACTTTAGGTATATTAGTGCAGCTTAAGATTTTTCTTTCAAAATTTCAGAACCCCTTCTCTTATCTCAGAGAGGGGATTATAGTTCATAATAAAAGACAAAGATAGAAAATACAATAACAACCTCAAGCGGTTTCAAAAAAAGTAACTAAAAGGAACCAAAAGGAACATATTTAGAATTAGTTACAAAAGATTAACTAATATTGGGAGGAAGATTGTCCTCCCATTTGTTGTTGAAGCTCACATATATCAATAATATTATGCAATTCAGGTGGAGACTTGGGGCTTTATCCACATTTGGCTAGTGAAGATCGCATCGCTCAATGTTGGTAGCATCTATATGGTGGTGTTTGATAAGCATCATAGCATAAGCCAATAATTGTGTGGTTTCACTAAAAAATTCCATTAACTCTCCAAGTTGGTTGTGATCAATTGATCAATGATATTGACCTGTTTCTTGGAGGATTCTTGCCACACCTTAGTCAACAGTTTGATATTGGGTAATGCTCCCTTGGGAAAACTTGAGATGAGATTAGCTTGGAACAAATTATCATTGGATGCTTCAAAAATATTATTTGAAATATCCCTCACATGATAAACTACTGCTTCTACCTGCTCAATGCGAATTTCCCACTCTCTGAAGATAATCTCTTTATGGGATTCCCCAATTTTGGGAAGATTAGCTAATATTCCCTCTACACTTTCCTACCATGTTAAGAAACCAACAATTTTCTCATATATATCTTCAAAATAATTTTTAATATCAGATAGTTGGTCTACCAAGGAGCTAGCTATCCGACACTGATCATGAATAATGATTATATTATTACAAAACATAATCTATTGTTGGGCTAGAAGAGTATTCAATTCTTTAGCCTCCTTCTTAAATTCAACTAGTTCTGGATTGACACTCAGATGTTCAATCCTTCTCTACAACTCTTGAATTTGTGAGTCTCAGGCATGTTTACCAACATCATACTGAACTCTAAGAAAGTCAAACTTGTTTTGAAGCTTTATGACATGCCCTTGACAATGTTCAATGATCTTTTGCTTTTCAGTTTCAATGCTCTGTTCTAACAGAGAAATTATTTCTTCCTTATCCTTAAGCAATTGTTGCACCTCTGTGGCTTTCTTAATAGTAGTTGAATCATATACACTTGTAAATTAGGTAAGCCTACCCAATTGCTTTGTATAGGTTGCTAAAGATCCTTTCCATAACATTTCAAAAGATGCATTTCCAAGAACAAGTGCCTCAGGCTAGTCAAGTTTTATTTTCTTTCTCTCCCTCTTTACCACAACTTTGTGTTGAGGGTTGTAAAATATGTCCAGTGGAGGAATCTCCTCAATTCTTAAAACAACCTCAGAAGAAGGGAACACTAGTATGATCTCTATATCTTTGTCATCCAAAGGCTTCTCAAGAACCTTTGTTGTTATCAGAGTCTATTAAGGGTTCTTGAAAGTGTCCTTAACCTTCATTTGTGGAGGAGTCTTGGCAACCTGAGATTCATCAGCCTTAGAATTAAGAGCTTGATTACATTCTTCCCAGATTTGTTCTAACCTAACATTAGGCACAAAACCCTCTACTTGAGAAGAAGAAGAGGAAATTGTTTCTCTTGGTTGAGAAGTATCAACAGGTTTTGTAGAATCCATAATCACAACATCATCATGAACAATGATCTCCCGAGAAATCTGTAATGAATCCATAGGAAGATTTTCCAGCCTAGAGACCCTGTACTGAGTGAAATAATTCATTTCCTCTGGAGTTAGATGTTTCTCTGCTTTGTGTGCAACCATTGAATAAGAAGAATCTCCCTCAAACAAATCATCAAACTTATTCGGTTCATGGGAAAATTGTCTGATACTTGATGCAACTGTAATCTTTTTAACCACTTGGTGAGGATCATATTGTCTATTGGGTATAGTAGGAAAATAAAGATCTTGAATGACCTTTATTTAAATCACTGCATGCTTATAGTTATCTAAGGCATATATACCAAACTAGGATGTAAAGATAGGCCACATCTTTTTATTGGATTCCTTAAAAACTTTGGAAATACCATTTCTCACAGTCTGATATGCTATCTCTCTAGTAAGAAGTTTATTGTGATTGAATAGAGGTACCACATGAGGATTGGCCAAGCTCCCATAAACTCTAATATAGGTGAATGAGTCTTCACCAAACTAATTTCCTACTTAGAGTATGTCGGTTTCAGCCTCTGGAGACATCTGTGGAGCTCTTTTATGAAAGATAATTTGATATGTTGGTAACATGATCCCATGACAAATTTTATAGAAATATGGTTGATATTTGGAATCCCAAAGAATATCATGATAGATATGAATAGGGGTTGGGTCTTCTAGAGTCTACTTCCAACCTGTTGTCCTTTGAGATAACCTAAGGCCAATTTGTTATGCCAAAGCATCTATAATGTTTTGTTGATTTTAATGATTTGGATGACCAGTGAAATGTTTATAAACAAGTGCTTTAGACTTAGAAATATTCTTAATAAAATAAAAGGACGTTCTTTACATACACATGGTTATTTTGATTTTAGGTGGATGGATCAGAAGAATGTGTAGAAGTATAATTGATTTAATATTCAAACTGAGTATTTGATCATTCATAAGTAGAAATCCAGAAAATAGTGTTTCCTTGATCAAAAAAATATAATTAAACTATTATAGAAATCTAGTGCAATTTAAGTTCAAAGAGGAATTTACAATAACAAATAGTTTTGCAAATTAATCTCTTATTTAAATTACAGCTTCATAGCGGATTCAAAATGAAACTGACATTCAATTAAATTTTAAATCGGATGACTGTAAAAGAATTAATTTATATGAAGAAAACATAATGAAAAACTAAGATGAAAACAACTCATTGAGATATAAACCATATAAGGCAAATCCAGAATCTTTTATTATTTCAAAAATGCTCCATCTCAATACAAATCTGTGTGATAACTGTGTTAGAAAATTATATATTACAGAGCAATGGAACACATAAAATATTGTAGAAATATAAACACAAAAAACACATAAAACAAGAGAGACACAGATGTACATGGTTCACCCAGTTTGGGCTACATCCATGGAGAAACAACCAACCCTTCCTTTATTATATTATCCAACAAACTGAAGAGATACAACCTACAATAGATCTGCTGTAACTCCCTCTTCGCTCTCAATCTCCTCCCTTTTCTTCACTCAGAATATAGGTCTACATAGACGTAATACAATTCCATCATATATAGCGAGGGGTTGCCTTCTAGAGCAAAACACCCTAAAATTAAACATAACTTCTACCGTGAGATCATACGCCTAATGAATGGCCCAGATTGACTATGAAATTACAACATTTTACAAGGCAATTTTACATCTATTCTTAGCTTCGGGGGCATTGCCCCCGAACCGCCGTCAGGGGACTGCTGGCCCCTGGACCCCCCAACCGGGGGGCATTGGGAGTCCCCCCCGCACCCCCCCCGCGTGGAGGGGTGTACAATCTTCTTGGGGTATACATCCTGTTGAGACCTCTGAATACATAAGACAGTCAGGCTCCACACCCAACAATCTCCCACTTGGAGACTGATTATAGCAACTCTACCGCTGCTTCATTTGCTAGAAAATGACTCCACTTTGGACCTAGTTGTTTCTCATCTTCATCATCATACTTGAAGACCAATTGAAACTAAGCAGATTCTCAGTTTCTCCCTGGTTACAACTTTTGTTAACATATCTGCAGGATTCTGGCTAGTGTGTATCTTTTCCAGCTTCAACTGTCCATCTTCCAATGTTGACCGTATGAAATGGTACTTGAGCTGTATATGCTTAGTCTTGGAATGAAATGCAGAGTTCTTTGCAAGATGTATGGTACTCTGTTTGTCAGTGTATAACTTGCCCAACTCCTGCTTCTTATCCAATTCATCTAGAATCCTTTGTAACCAAATCATTTTTTTACTAGCCTCTGTAGCAGCAACATACTCTGCTTCTGTTATTGAGAGTGCAATAACACTTTGCAGTTTTGAGACCCAACTGACAGCTGTTCCACCTACAATAAACACATACCATGTTGTGCTCCTCCTGTTATCTCTATCACCCGCCATATCTGCATCATCATATCCCTGTGGAGAAATGTTTGAACCACCAAAGCATAATGCCTGATTTGTGGTACCTCTCAAATACTTGAGAATCCACTTCACCACCATCCAATGTTCTTTTCCTGGATTGTTCATGTATCTGCTTACAACTCCCACGACATGTGCAATATCAGGCCTTGTGCAGACCATTGCATACATTAAGCTTCCAACTGCTAATGCATATGGAACTTTAGACGTATGAGCCATTTCTTCCTGAGCCTTGGGACATGCCTCCTTACTTAATTTGAAATGGCTAGCCAAAGGTATACCAACTGGTTTTCCATTCTGTATATTAAACCTTTTCAACACCTTTTCTATGTACTCACTTTGAGACAATGTTAATTTGCAATTCTTCCTGTCTCTAGTTATTCTCATACAAAGGATTTGTTTTGCAGCACCCAAATCCTTCATTGCAAATGAGTTTGCCAATTTCCTTTTGAGCACATTTATTTCCTGCATGTTAGAACCTGCAACAAGAATGTCATCTACATACAATAACAATATAATATAGCTACCATCATTTTGCCTTCTGAGATAAACACAATGATCAGAGTGACACCTAGTATAACATTGTTCAGACATAAACCTGTCAAATTTTAGATACCACTGCCTTGGAGCTTGTTTTAAGCCATACAAGCTCTTCTTCAACCTGCACACTAGTTTATCCTTCCCTTTTACCTCATATCCTTATGGTTGTTGCATGTATATCTCTTCCTCCAAATCCCCATGGAGAAAGGCTGTCTTTACATCTAACTGCTCAAGATGAAAATCTTCAGCTGCTACTAGACTTAGAATAGTTCTGATTGAATTCATTTTAAAAACAAGAGAAAATATTTCATCAAAATCAATACCTTTCTTATGTGCAAACCCCTTCACCACAAGTCTAGCTTTGTACCTCTGTTTTCCTCCATCTTCTTCCTTCAACATGTAAACCCATTTATTCTGCAATGCTGTTTTACCTGCAGGCAACCTGACTAAGTCCCAAGTCTGGTTATGTGCTAAGGAGTCCATCTCTTCTTTCATGGCTTGCTCCCACTTCTTCCTGGT
>APFE031618798.1:0-15095 GCA_000404065.3 Pinus taeda | reverse complement strand
TTATTTGCCCAACTCGGGCGCACCTCCAAGTCGCCACACACGGGCGCCTCCAATCGAGACACACCTTCGTTCACAATTTCAACACTTCACTGTTTCGTCGTGCACGGCGCGCCCTCACCCGGCTGCCCATCCACACGTTCACCCGTTCAACTTCCCCCAAGTCGCCACACGACCTCACCCGGGTCGCCACACGACTTCACTCGGTTCGCCCGAACGACCTCACCCGGGTCGCCACACGACCTCGCCCGGGTCGCCCAAATGACCTCGCTCGAGTCCTGCCTGAACGACCTGCCTGAACAACTGTCCGAACGACTTGCTCGAATGACTGTCCGAACGACTTTTCTGAATGACTTTCCTGAACGACTTTCCTGAATGACTGAACGAACAAGTTTTCTGAAGGATTGTCCGAACGAGTTTCCCGAACGACTTTTCTGAACGACTGTCCGAACGAGTTTCCCGAACGAATTCCGAATGATTTTCCCGAACGACTGCCCGAACGACTTTTCTGAATGAGTTCACACCCGAGTTCCGCCCGTCGTGCGGGCTCATCCACGCACTTCAAAACTCTGTGTTCGAACTTGTTGATCAAATGATTGATGGTCGTTTGCCTCCAAATGCCCGGCCGACTCGTTCATAATGTTTTGTCTCGCCCGGAGGATGGTCGGCCTGCCCAACTCATGGGACCGCCCCCTTAACTCGCCCAACACCTCATAAACTCGCCCAAGGTTCATTTCGTTTCATGTTTCACATGCACTTCACATGGTGGAGTTGCCCTGCCTGTCGCACGAACCGCAAGTCCTGACATCCTCCCCCACTGGAAGTCATTGTCATCCTCGACAATATCTCGTCCCGGAAACCATCTGTCACCAAGATCACCATACCAAGGTATACACCCATCGGTATGTCATACATCGGAAATCATCTCAATCCATGATCATCGACCACCTTGCCACCATCTCCACATGCTGCTCCCTATCGTGGAAGGCTGGCCCCCCCATCTCAAGCTACATGCCCACTGCAACATATCGTGTCGACCTCATCATGTGTCGTCCTCATGTGAACTGCTGCCATGGTACTCCAACATAATGCCAACATATCTCTGCACACTGTTAACCCCCATGTCTGAACTAGTTAGGTAGCTAATCCAACCGTCACGCTCAAACCATGAGAATGCACATCCTCATGCCACCATCAGCCATTTCTCAAAACATCCTGTCACATCATCAACTCGATCAAGAATCCATCTCCTTATAAGTGTAAGCCATGCTCAGGTCCATGAAGCAGTCCTCATCTCATCTGCAACATGTTGTCCAAAGTAGTTGAGTCTCGGCTCAACCCATGCCCAAGTGTTGCCACCAAGGCATCATCATCATTGTAACTCCATCACTCCAAAGTGTCTCATATCGAGCCTCCACATCAAGTCACTCTTTCAAGCCATTCCCATACATGTACTTGAAAGTATGCACCCCATCCTGCATCAAAGTCTTTGACCTCAGCTCCTCAATGCATCAGATCCTCTAAGTCCACCATATATGAAGTCCCCAAAAGTCACAACAAACTCATGTCATCATGAGCTCCATAAGCCATCCCCAATCAACATCTCAGCAAGCATACAAGTCTCGGCCCAAAGGTCTCTGCAAGATGCCTCAGCTCTTCATGTAGTAGAAATGCCCCATAATCTGCTCACAACTCCATCCAAGTCCATGGCCTTGTTGTACAAGAGTGCACAACCTCTCCATCGGCTCATAAGTAATACATCTCCATGTCACACTAGCAAATCCACCTGCATAACATCCCTGCTTTGACACTCCTCATTGGATGCCCATAAGTGAAACCTCTACAAGTGCTCCTGCACAATGTCCCTGCATGAGACTGCCATGCTCCATATCTCCAACATAATGTCCATGACTAAGTTTCCATGTAGTCCAACCAAATAGACCCATCACAACAATCGGTCATCCCCATCCAAGTCTGCAATCTTTGGTCTAGTGAACTCGGTCACCCAACCATATCATCATCATATGAGTCTCTCCATCATAGCTCCTCCACCAAAGTGTCCACCAAGACTTGCTCTTAGTCTCGGCCATGAGAAGTCCACCAAAGAGTGTGCCCTCCAATCCGTTCATGAGTCATGCCGGGAACTTAACCATGTGGCTAAAGCATGACCCATTCCTCCGTAACAATCATCAAGTTCCACCCTTGTCACGGGCCTTTGTACCTTCTCCCACAAGGTCACAAACAACCCCAACAAGTCCTGCAATAGTCAACAATCCTTGCTTCTCCATACAAGGTCTCATCATAAACATCCATGGTAAGATGCTCCCCAGTATTGGCAAACTGGCTTTGCCCTTCCCTGCATACATTCCATCTACCAAATGCTCAAGTGAAACACAAGTATCAATAGTACGTACATCATCATCGTGAGGTTCCTCCATGAGAGTACCCTCATCCATACATGTCTGCAAACTGCACGATCCTGGTCCAACTTGATCAATCTCAAGTTCATCCTCCATCATGATCATGTCTGCAACATCTTCAACTATCACGGCTTCCTCTTCCTTGTCAGTACAATCTGCAACCCCATCTTTCTCCATTGTCTATCCAAGTTGAAGAAGCTCGTCTTCAACATTCTTTTCCAAGACTGCAAGCTTCTCTCGAATCTGGGGATTCTCCTCTTTCATCTGCTTCAACCTATATAAGGTAAGCAAGAGCTTCCCTTCGCATTCCTCCAAACTTGCCATGCCTTGTACTTCGTCTTCCCCGGTTCGCACTTCGTTTGGCCCACAGACGCCCAAACCGTGTATACCTGCCCACACGCAGTCCCAATTGCCCACCTGACAAGTGCCCAAATCGTATGAACAGCACGTAGTACCGCCTGCCAAACTCTACGACACCCGGTTCCAACCTTCACCAGCTTCACCCAGTTCCCTGCAACCATGAACTGGCCCTTGTTCCACTTGTATGTGAAACTAGCTTCCTTCACCTGCAAGTACCTCCTTCCACTATCACTTTGTCACGAGCAACCCTGCTCTAACCAGCTCAACTGTCAAGTCGTGTATCAACTTCAATGCTTCAACACTCGAACCTGTTCACGAGCTCTGATACCAACTGTCACGCCCCCAAGCCTACGGTGGTCTTTCAACCATGCCAGTAAGGTGTGACACTACTAACCGTTTTCTTTTCACCAATACTTATGATTGTAGACTACGCCTTAACCATCCATACTTAGTTTATTTTTCGTTACCAAGTATTATTAACGTGCCTTTATATCAATGAACACCCATACACATTCATTATCAATAGCATTATACAAGAGAAATGCATGACAGTATAAAGGGAGGGGCAACTCCCTACAATATGAGTCTGCCTAATATCAATATATTATACAATCTTTCATTTTTACAATGCACAAGTTAAATCTTGGGAAACCCCAAATTTACACAGCCAATTTTTCACAACTTCGGCAAACTCGGTTGCCTAGCTCATCGGCACGTCCGCACGCTCGCCACATGACTCATCAACCCTTCGTCCACCTCGTCGCACAATCGTGTTGTTTGCCCAACTCGGGCACACCTCCAAGTCGCCACACACGGGCGCCTCCAACCGAGACACACCTCCGTTCACAATTTCAACACTTCACCATTTCGTCATGCACGGCGCGCCCTCACCTGGCCGCCCGTCCACATGTTTACCCGTTCATCCGTTCAACTTCGCCCAAGTCGCCACATGACCTCACCTAGGTCACCACACGACTTCACCCGGTTCGCCCGAACGACCTCACCCGGGTCTCCACACGACCTTGCCCGGGTCGTCCGAACGACCTGCCTGAACGACCTGCTTGAATGACTGTCCGAAAAACCTACCCGAATGACTGTCTGAACGACTTTTCTGAACAACTTTCCTAAACGAATTTCCCGAACGACTTTCCCGAACGACTTTCCCGAACGACTGTCCGAACGAGTTCCCCAAACGACTTTTCTGAACGACTGTTCGAACGAGTTTCCCAAACGACTACCCGAACGATTTTCCCGAACGACTGCCTGAACAAATTTTCTGAATGAGTTCACACCCGAGTTCCCGCCGTCGTGTGGGCTCATCCATGCACTTCAGAACTCCGTGTTCGAACTTGTTGATCAAATGATTGATGGTCGTTTACCTCCAAACGCCCTCCAATATATACGGGCCGGTGGAGGGTTGTGTCACCCGGCCGACTCGTTCATAATGTTTTGTCTCGCTCGGAGGATGGTCGGCCCGCCCAACTCATGGGACCGCCCCCTCAACTCGCCCAACACCTTATAAACTCGCCCAAGGTTCATTTCGTTTCATGTTTCGCATGCACTTCGCATGGTGGAGTTGCCCTGCCCGTCGCACGAACCGCAGGTCCTGACAACTCTTATCATGGAAGCCCCAACGAGCTAAGGTGTCAATATTGTTGATCTTGTAAAGTTCATCAACAATGGTTAAAGAAAATTACGTTTTAAATGGAGGTCAAGTGATAGCTCGAAGATGTGGTGGTGAAAAAGCGATGTTTGCGAGATTCTAGAGTGGATGTGAGTGTTGATTAAGACTAGTGAGACAAATTATCTTTGTTTTTATAATATGAATTTTCCATGTAAGCATTACGGAAGGGTGTTGGAAGTAATGCTTCCATATCATGTGATTGTCATTGTGAATCCCCAAGCATCAGTCTAGAAGCTATTGATTCCTATGTAATGAATTGGAATCATTATCTAGAAGTGTCGAAATCAATATATTATTTATATATATAATTGTTATGATAAATAATATCACAGTGTGAGATTTGTGTTGTGGAAAAGTTCTCTCAACTCATCCCCTAATTTTTCTAATATTTTAATGATTCTTATGGATTACGTAGATGAGAAGAATCACTTATTTTTTTTAATTTTGTGGGACGTCGGTTGACAAGAATATGAGAAAATAAGGACTCTAACAAAAACTTGTTTCTAAGACTTAGATAACTTCATGATTTGAATAATAGAAATATACCATTTAACAATGCCAAAGTTGTCAGGCTTACAAAGAAAATTGCAAAAAAACCGAACAACCTGAGCACTTGCTACAAAGCCCTGAAGATTGCCAAAATGGTGGCGAGATTTCATTTTGTTTTGGAATTACTAGTTATTAGTCCCTGCCTGGGACTATTAGTGATCGATCGATCGCTGACCGAGCATTAGTTCATAGTTTGACTGTTTTATTTTCAGTGTTTTGGAATTTTAACCTAACTTTAATGCTAGGAATTTTGATTCAACAAAATTTAACCAAAGTTTTGGTTCGGAAAATAATTGGGGTCTTATTGCAGCCTTCACGTTGTTCGATGCAAAGTACGGTTGATATGCCAACATTTTAAACACAACTTAGTTTGTCCTAAGTTTTTGGTACTGTTCTGCGTGTCTTGCATGCAAGACAGATGTTTGCATATGGTTGAAGTGTGCCAGATATTTGGATATGGTTGAAGTGTGCCAGATATTTGGATATCGTTGAAGTATGCAGGGGCGTCCACGGTGGTCTAGAAATGGTTTCTCCGGAGTAAGTTCGAGGATACCGAGAAGAAGATTTCCCCTGCACAGGTGCAAAATGGTGCCGACGGCCGTTCGAGTTTCGAACCCGAGTCTTATGGTGGACAAGTACACAATCCGCATATTGCAGGGTTGTATTGGAGCCCTGGGTAAGGAAATCCGGATGATGGTGGGGAGCTGTTAGATATTGCTGTGAAGAATCTCAAGTCCTCGTTCATGTCGATTCTGTTTGAGAATAACCTGCCGAGGGATCTCAAGGTAAGCAGTGAAATACCCCAATCAAAACAAGTTTTTGTTGGTATTGAAAGCCTTCAGATGATTGCAGAGTTCCTTAAGAGAAATGGTAGGGCTTAGGCATGTTTGAAATTGTATTGGGAAGTTAGAATTAGTACTGTTAAGAGCAGTTTTCAATCCATGAAAGCTTATTACCTGAACTACAATTCTACTGAGATTGCTCATAAGCTAAAGTCGGCTGATGTGGAAGGGCCATGTGAGGGATTTGATGTGGTCTGAAAAGGTTCTGTGCAATGAAATATTTGATAGTTTTGACAAGGAGGTATGGATGGAATTTTTTGGGAAGTTGGCCGCAGCTGGCGGTATGGGTGCAATTATTTGGTTTGGGGAAACCATTGTTGTGAGTCAGAGAGAACCACAAAAGGTCTTTAAGCTGCTTGACATGTTTGAAGGCCTGGAAAAATTGAAGGACGATGTGGAGAATGTCTCTGAAGGGTATGGATGCATGTAAACTAGGCTTCGGTTGAGCGAGCTTCAGAAAAAGTTGGCGCACAGTTCTTGCCAGGTTCTTTTGGAGTTTTCGAAGCAGGTGGAGGAGCAACGACCTAAGAATGGGCAAGAAATTGAAAGTGTCGGCAAGAAATTGAAACTGCCTGATGCACATGCAGAACAATAGAATGAAAATTGTGCATTTTAATTTATGGGCAGGTATGTTGTGCAGGCAAGCCATTATGTTGTTCTTGTAGCATATTGATTAAGTAGATGCAAAAGAATTCTATTAGAAAGGAAATTATGAACACTATTTGAAAGGGAATTTTGCTTATAATACCTTTATCTGGAATAAAATCACATACAAAAAACCGCACTGGCTTTCCTGTGTTGATTATTCCCATCACATATGTCTCCTACTTTATACATTGATCTGAGTTTTGATGCAGGCATAGAGCCTTCTATTACACTGTTGAACTGGGACTCACCACAAGCTCTGGAGAATGAGTAAGGAGGATTCACTGTCTCATTTTTATTCAATGTCTTCTGAAAAATTGAGACATCTTATTCTTCTTTTTCTTCCACGCATCTCCTTCGGGAGAAGAAGCCCCATCCTCTACTATTAGCTGCATCCTTACAACATTCTGATTTTCTTCTTCTTTTCCGTCTTTTCCTAAGATGTGATTTTGTCATTTTTTTCTAAGTGGCATTGCTCAAAGACTGCGAAAACCAGTACCATGGAGTTGTTGAGGCTCCACTTGGGAGCTTCGCAACACATT
Source organism: Pinus taeda (assembly GCA_000404065.3). Classification (NCBI taxonomy): domain Eukaryota; kingdom Viridiplantae; phylum Streptophyta; class Pinopsida; order Pinales; family Pinaceae; genus Pinus; species Pinus taeda. The sequence continues at coordinate 8,056 of APFE031618798.1, read as the reverse complement.
TCTCATGTATTTCATTGTTGTCATGCCTTGGGAACAAGATATTGTTGTCATGCCTTGGGATCAATCTTGTTGGCCCATATTGTGACCACTTGTCTAGCGTCTATCATGCATCTTCGCTAAGAAGAAGCTGCCAACATTTAACTAGTAGACAGATTGTTTTTTTCTGATTTAGTTAAAAGGAAAAAAACAAATTTTCTATTAGCTAAAGATATTTACCTAATCATATGGCATATAACTGATATCAAACTAATATGTTGTGGGCAGCCTCAAAAAAATGCTATAGCGATTCACAGGATATATCCCCAACAATAGGAGTCATTCATCAATTTGGCAGATACAAAATAAATGATACAGAGCACATAGGCCTGCACCCAATTGTGGGCAGCCTAAAAAAATCCCATAGGGATTCACCGGATATAGCCCAAACAATGGCAGTCATTCGTTAATTTGGCAGACACAAAATACATGATACAGAGCACACAGCCCTGCTAAATAATCCCAGTAACAGGCAGTCAGTACATTCAAAAACTATTTTCACAACCCATCAAGGATGGCACAAATCCTGCAAAAATAGGCTGATAACAGAGACAGTAGAAAACCCCAAAAGGAGCAGAGGCGGGCTCCGAAGAAAAAGAGGCAACTCGAAAGAAACTGGTTAGCTAACCCAAATGCCAGTAACAGAGTGAAGGTGCCAGGCAAAATAAAACAAAATAAAAGGGTCGTAAAGCCAAAGAGAAACCCGTGGCAGCCATGAAACAAGAAATGAACAGCTGGGCATGAACAGAGAAGCTGCAGATGATAAAAGAAACTCTTATCATGAGTCCAAGTATGCGGACCCCGGCAGCAAAAGAATAGGCCACAGGTCCGATTCAAGGAATTGGCAGCAAACACAGACATGTGCCATGAACCTTCTGATCTTAGAAATGGTTCCATGAACCTTCTGAAATATTCCTACGTCTCGAATGCCATCTTCAAACATACGCCGAAAGCCCAAACATATGTGGGAAGCCCACTGCAAGCTTGCTCGCTAAAATTCTAATCCAAAAGGCCAGAGGCCATTAACATCACAGAAATAACTAATGATGAAATTTCAAGTGGTTTAGGGTGGATAAAATTTGCACCTTTATATTACCGCTACGTGTAACACATGCACATATCATTTTATATTACTCTAGTCACCAAGAAAGCTTATGAGCATAAAATTACATGTTATTTGATTATGGCTACGGGTAACACATGCACATATTGGGCCATATTTTTATAAGCCAACTCGTCCAGATGGTCTACATTTATGTTTATAAGAGACGGTTGTAGTGATTCTATTTGTTTTAAAGGAGAAACATCTCCATTATGTCATCTTATAACAAAACAGGATCTTAGAATGTTCCATACATGTACTTTTGTTCCAAAGCTGTAATTAGCTTATTATTTGATTTCAGGCCTGACAGGGACTACCGTAGCTTGCAGATCTTGTTATTTGCAGCAAAGGTATTATCCCCAATGCATTTCCTTTGCATGCATGTATTATCCTTTGTAACGCACTATGTTTAACTCCTTTCAGTACAAAGGTATTATCCCGAATGCATTTCCTTTGCAATCATGTATTATCCTTTGTAACGCACTATGTTTAACTCCTTTCAATGTACTGATTTAATTTATTATCTTTCAATGTGCTACTTTAATTTATTATCCTCCAATGTGCTGCCTTAATTTATTGTCTTCCAATGCATTTCAATATTTCTCCTCCCAACGCATTTGCTATATTTCTCCAACGCACTACAATATCTCTTCAGCATACTTTATTATCAATTCAATTTGGCAGCAAATACTATAACAGCTTTTAACAAGTTCTATCGCATGCCTTTAATAGGTTATTTAAATACATATCCTATTCAATGCACTTTTATATTTGCTTCCAACATATTGTCAACGTATTTATCTTTCAACGCACTGCTTGTTACATATTCTCTGCAATGCCCATCTTGGATAGTTTTCAACACAGCCTTTGATGGATTCGCAATCCTACTCTTAAATGGGTTTTAATTTTGCCTTTCCATTGTTTTCAACGTGGTATTATCCCCAATGCATTTCCTTTGCAAGCATGTATTATCCTTTGTAACGCACTATGTTTAACTCCTTTCAATGTACTAATTTAATTTATTATCTTTCAATGTGCTACTTTAATTTATTATCTTTCAATGTGCTACTTTAATTTATTATCCTCCAATGTGCTGCCTTAATTTATTGTCTTCCAATGCATTTCAATATTTCTCCTCCCAACGCATTTGCTATATTTCTCCAACGCACTACAATATCTCTTCACCATACTTTATTATCAATTCAATTTGGTGGCAAATACTATAACAACTTTTAACAAGTTCTATCGCATGCCTTTAATAGGTTATTTAAATACATATCCTATTCAATGCACTTTTATATTTGCTTCCAACATATTGTCAACGTATTTATCTTTCAACGCACTGCTTGTTACATATTCTCTGCAATGCCCAGCTTGGATAGTTTTCAACACAGCCTTTGATGGATTCGCAATCCTACTCTTAAATGGGTTTTAATGTTGCCTTTCCATTGTTTTCAACGCGGTATTATCCCCAATGCATTTCCTTTGCAAGCATGTATTATCCTTTGTAACGCACTATGTTTAACTCCTTTCAATGTACTAATTTAATTTATTATCTTTCAATGTGCTACTTTAATTTATTATCTTTCAATGTGCTACTTTAATTTATTATCCTCCAATGTGCTGCCTTAATTTATTGTCTTCCAATGCATTTCAATATTTCTCCTCCCAACACATTTGCTATATTTCTCCAACGCACTACAATATCTCTTCACCATACTTTATTATCAATTCAATTTGGTGGCAAATACTATAACAACTTTTAACAAGTTCTATCGCATGCCTTTAATAGGTTATTTAAATACATATCCTATTCAATGCACCTTTATATTTGCTTCCAACATATTGTCAACGTATTTATCTTTCAACGCACTGCTTGTTACATATTCTCTGCAATGCCCAGCTTGGATAGTTTTCAACACAGCCTTTGATGGATTCGCAATCCTACTCTTAAATGGGTTTTAATGTTGCCTTTCTATTGTTTTCAACGCACTTTATTTTGATGTAATTACTGATCCTTTCAACACATTTTGTATATTTAGTTCAATGCGCTGCTATTTTATATATTCACTGCTTTAATATATTGCATCAGTATTAATATATCATCCATAATGCATTGCTTGCATCATCCTTTCAATGCACAACAATATTCTTCAACGAATTTGCAATATGTATTCAACACATTTCAATATCTCTTCAACACATTTTAATGTAATATATTGCATTATTCTCCAACATATTGCAATGTAATATATTCTTCCTCAACTCACTATGTGACATATTCTCCCTCAATGTATTTAATATATTTCTTTTGGCAATAAATAATATAAAACTTTGCATCATTTATCAAACCTTTTATTTGTTTCCTGTGTATGGTTTTCGACTCAATGCAATGTCTCTTTAATGTATTGTTTTTATTACCCTTTCAACACATGTATATTCAATGCACATTTTGATATATTATTCATCACATTGCTCGTAGATCCTTCCAACATACTTTTAAATATGGCCTTCGCATGTATTTGATAGATAATACCTTTTGTAGTGCATAGTTTTTCCTTTTCCTTTAATGTATTGTATTATCCCTTCAACATAATGTTTGTGCAATCTTTGGAGTGTTTGGTTCGAATATAATGTTATTTTATTGTTTATGCAATCTCGTTCTGTCTTGAAAGTATGCAAATTCAATCCTCATTCACTTAATCAAATCATATAGGTAAAGAAGTGATCAACCAATACGTTCTCAAGAAGTGAAGAAGTGAATTTATTGTTAAAATTCACTTATTAATAATGAATATGAATATATAGGTAAAGAAGTGATGAACCAATACATTCTCAAGAAGTGAAAAAGTGGATTTATTGTTAAAATTCACTTATTAATAATGAATATGAATGTTGGAAATTGCACATTGTTAACCCTAGCACTCTAACTTTGGACCAATTAACTCTCTGTTAATGTTAAGGTATGCGCTCATCAACTTTTTGTTATTTTGTTTCCTTTGTAATTTGCAAATTAAAGCATACGAACAGTTCCTATATTGTTATGTTTGGTCAATCATCAAAAATTAAAAGCAAGCATGTTAGATAACTCACATCTCACATATTTTCTTGAAGTTTCTCAAATTCCTATTGTTCTATCGCTTATTTTTCAATGCTCATAACTCATGACAATCCAAGTGATGTTATAAAGGCAATATACAACATTGGGCAACATGTTTAACTAGTAAAATATAGATTTCAATAGACAATCTATTGTTATTTTATTTCACAAATGCAATCAACGATAATGTTAACTTTCAGAAATATTCTTAAAGTTATGGTGCATTTTTTCATTTTGTCTTTCCACTGCTTCCTTTTGTTTACTTGCAGAAACATTCTTAAAGTTGTGCTGCATTTTTTCATTATGTCTTTCCACTATTTCCATTTCCAATTCCTTTTTTATTTATAAATATGACTTGTTGCTAGAAATTTGATATTTGTTTGGCAACATAATGCAAGAGCCTATTCTTTTAATATATATATTTTGTTTGAAACAATCATCTTCACTTTTTGCTAATTTTATCAATATTTTTTGCAAAGTTGTAGAAGACAATTGCAAAAGGCAAGTCTGGTAAACAATTGCAAATGATGGAAGAATAATAGATGTTGACATTTACAAATTCAGATTACAATGCATTTTGCCTGAAGCATGTGGGGCAATCAAGAAACTGGCCCCATAGCTATTTTGTTACTATGTAATATTTGCATCCACTGTGAAATGATTTACGGCTGAGAGTACCTGCCTGCCTTGAGCTACTTATATAAATTACTTATTTGTGGTTCATTCCATTTATTCCTTGACCTCTGCCTCCAATCCTCTCCCAACTTGGGACAATTTCCGCCAGGCCAACTTTTCCAAGTTCTGCAATTCCCTGCAGAACCCAGCAGGGACTACCGCCATGGTAGTGGCTCCTTGTTTGATATGGCATTTTATATTGCCAAAATGGTGTTGAATATTTTTTCAGTTTGTTTTGGAATTACCAGTTATTTGATATGGCATTTTATATCATAATGGATAAGGGTTTAAGTTTTCTTTTATTATTTCATTGTATTGTAATTTATGTCTTTGCGTGTGTTTGTATATAATTTAATTTTGATGCTAAATATATACATAAAATATTTTGAAATATTAATTAATTTTGGTGAGCTCCAGTATTGTAGCAATAATGCTACAACTCCTGGGGCTTCCTGTCTCTCATTTTATCAACCCGGTTGTTCGTACAAACTTGGAAGCGACGGTGCTATATGCACAAGTACTAGCTCTTGTCGCAGCTGTCACTTGGTCAGCTGGCACAAGTCCGCTAGGGCTCAAGCCAACTTCTATGGGCTCACAGAAGAAGCTTTATCAATTATGGATGAAAGCTAGCTCAAAGAAGACTAATCTACTTGACAAAAGTGAACTGAAAGCAAATCAAAGCATGTAAACCTAGGAAACCCTAATTTAACTAGTCTAGCCTCTATAATGCAAATGACGTGAAGGAAACTTCTACCAATGCTGCTACTATCTCTAATAAGTGAAAAATGCATGGATCTAAACTGCTTACATCATAAAAGACATGTTTTTGTATTTTTCCTTTAAGTGGGTGGAATGATTATGATTGTGTGCTAATTGGGGTTTGGTTGTGCAGATGGGATGGAGAAGGAAGGAAAGCGTGGGACAGGTTGGGGAGGCTAGGTGAGGTCCTATGGATCCTTAGCATCCATCCACATAGGTTTTCACGTTCAGAAGCTCGGCAACCGAGTGGGTGGCCTCCTACAGGATGTCTGCAGGGGATCCTACAGGATACTCAGAGGTTTCTAAAGGATGTCTGTAAGTTTCTACAGGATGATCTACCGTGATGGATTGAAGTGATGGAGGAGTGATGGAATGGTAGGGAGAGATATGTGAGGTAGGGATAAGGCTGGTGATGGCTCAGAAGTGGAGGAATGAGATGGGAAATGGGTGTAGGGAGTATGTTGAAGTTGAAGGGTTATGTCAATGAAAGGTTGGAAATGAAGTTTCGTGAGGAATGGAAGACTTTAGGAGAGGACAGAACGAAGTGAGGGTCGAGGAGATATGGTTGCATGCGTGATCAAGATGGAGGTAATGCTAATGGAACGAGAAAGAGAAGTGTAAATGAAACAAATGATTATGACTGTCACCAAACCGAAAATACATCAACCTAAACTACTTATGCTGTGAATTCAATGAACAGCAATCCAAAACGCGAAGAGAAATATGTATGAGGCTGTGATGAAAGTATGTGTGTAGGTGTGACTGACAAGGAAGCATCTAATCAAGACCGAGACTGTATTGCAGCAATCATCAAGTAAAGTAATGCGTATTTTTGGTGGCTAGTTATGGACTGCACCCCAATCTTCAAGAGAGATGGCAGTGAGCCTTAACAGCCGTTTTGTTGGAGCTCCAATGGATGGTATATATCCTCTGCTACACTAAGCAAGTGGAAACAACTGTACCATAAGCAACATCTATCCTACTCATAAGGAAACCAAATCATCAAACTGTCATTCGAATTGCATGTGTAAACGAAAACTTAAAGTGCTGGAAAGGAAATGGAAACAACACTACAGCAGAGGGGATCTACGGCTCTCAGGTTAGGGCCTAACCTGAGAGCTATAGTCTCCTAAGAAAACTCAGAAATAGATCACAAACTGCCTTCTTTATTCATAAAACTGGTGTCATGCCGAATTGGCTTACAAAAAGGAACAAAACTGAACTGTGCTCCGAAATTACAATGATAAGACGAGAGTTTCGACAACCATCTAAGGCTAAGGCCTTCAAATTTATACAAAAGAACGATGACCCACCGAGTGCCCTTGATTTTAGGAGCTCGGCTGTCCAACTAGAGTTTAACTGTGGATCCTGTAGGGCAGTCATAACTACTGTTCTTGTAGAACAGTTTATGACTGTTGTTCATGTAGGACAGTTGGCTGCTTCGTGAGCTCGGAGGGGAGATGGATTGGACCTCGGAGTTCTTGGTGGGAATCACGAGGAATGTCCCAAGACTGTGGACATCTCTCCACAAAATCAGCAGTGCCACCTTATTGTCTCCTTATCCCGTTTGCGTTGTCTCTTGCCCCCTTTTTAATGCCAAAACCTGGAATCACAATGGATTAGTCACGTAGATAAAGTGTCTAACCTTCCTCCTACAAACAACATGAATAAACTAAGAAATGCATGCATAAGCAAATAAAGATGAATGGTTTGAGCAAGTAAAATAGGCCAAAATGAGCCCAAATTGTACCAAAATTGGGGCTCAATCATCAACCTCTCCAGCTTGAACATTTGCTCAATCCTTGAGCAACTCAATTCCAAGTCATCATCTTCATGGCTCTTCACTCTTCGCTGGCATCCCAAGCTCAGTGGTAGTATCCTCCTGCGGGTGGTGAAATCCTGCTGTTCTATCTACCTCTGCCCATTGTTGACCGTCATTTTCTTTTGAATTCCCTTCAGTCAAACCCAACAGTAGTGGTGGGCTGAGTTTAAGGCCAATCCAATTGGTTTGGAGGCTTTGAACGGATTTCTTTTAAAGGGCAACCCTTGCCAAAGATTCCCTCATTCGGATGGGTGTATGGTATTCTCGGATTTGTAAGCTGTGGCCCAGGGTATTCCATCTACGTTGACAAGCATGAGAAGCATTTTCCCCCAACAGCCTTTCCATATCCTCAAAGTGGGAAATAGCTTGGGCCTGTTTGTCCATCCACCTTAAAGAAGTTGTGGGGTCTGTAGCCAATTGTTGATGTGTCGAGATGAGGGTCACCGGGTCTTCTATTTCTGGCCTAATAAACAGTGGCTCCTTCACTTCTCGGTTCATGACCGATTTTGCTTCGTTTGCTCTTTGGTCCTCATGGTTTAACCATGAGGCCAATGCCATCAAT
>APFE031618793.1:2382-14226 GCA_000404065.3 Pinus taeda | reverse complement strand
TTTTTCATGTTTTCATCAGAAATAGTTATGAACATGTATACTTAAATGATCTTGTTTACGCTGTTTCTCCTCTTTTTCATTTTGATGAAAGATTCTCCTTTGCCTTTCATCTCTGATCGTCAGTCCATCCTTTCAGTAAATTGATAACTGTTTCATGTGTGGCTATCCCGCTCCTTAATCCTCTTATGACCAAGAAAACGCAATAGCAATCCTTAATCCATGACTCCATGCCCCATGGTTTGAAACTTATCACATCTTACCTTGCCTCTTTTCTTGAAATTTCCACCTGCCATCCAAACACAAACAAAAACCCTTGAACCAAAAGCTAGCCTAAAATTGTCAACAAAGTTGAATCATTAAGAGAGAGCCCTCTCTGATTGCAGGTGGGCTAGAACCTACAATCCAAAGATTGGTTTGTGGTTACCTCGGCCGTATCCCTAAAAAGGAGCCTAGGGACAACCTGAGTGATAACAACTATCATACTCCTGCTCATATACTGACTCGGTCTCTGACATGTTCTTTAGAAACAAGATAGCTGGAATATATATGCTGATATACAAATGTGTGCAAAATTGACTGTAGACTGTTTCTTTTGCTCAAAAATGTTGTGACCAAGGGGACACAAATGTACAAGGGAATTGTTAGGAAAGGGAAAACATTAGGGAAATGGGGAACATGGAAATAAAACAAGGAATTTAGAGAAGGGAAGGGACATGGAAATCTTGGATTTTTAGGGTTTTGGGATGAGGTAGGGATCATGTGTTTGTAATAGAAGTGAGGGATTAGGATTTCAGGGAGGATAGTGTAGGGTTTATGAGGGAATTATTTGGGAAAATAATGGTGAATATAGGGAATGAGAAACAAAAGGAAGTAGGAAAAAATGATAACCTTGGTAATATTTGGTTTTTAAAACCCTTCAACAATTTTTTGCATTCAAATTCTTACAGCAATTTAATGGACAAAGGAGGGTTTTTCCACTTGGTTTTCTAGGGCAAACATATCATAATCATTTACATTAACCATTCAAAACCAAGAATAAGCCATGGATATAAGCCTACCTATGAATTTGTGCTTGAGAGGAGGCGTTTTAGTGTTTTTCCTGACCAAGTTTGGGCTTAAACCCCAGTGCATTGCGCGCCTCACCCAACGCGTCGCACGCCTCTGATGCACCGTGCGCGTGCAAATTCTCACTATGCTTTGTTTCTTGATGCGCTGCGCGCCCCTGATGCGTCGCGCTCCCAACCTGATGTGTCGCGCGCCCTGGAATTGCTCCAATTTGCATACAAACTCACAAGATTGCTTTGGAACAATGCTCTTCACTCTTGGAATGTGGAATGAGTTGCAAATGATGTGAAATATATTCATATAGACTCCCTTTGATTTTTTCTTGGTCCATAACCCATTTTCTTATGTTTTGTCGTTGACACTTTTTTGGAATTAATAGACTCTGACCTTTTTCGTTTCCTTCTTAACTTTAGTTGAAATAAAGATTTTCTTTGATAATTTTTTGCAGGGATAGCTGTGATATGATCTGGCAAATGAGACCAAGGCTGCGCTTGGACGTTTCAAGGATTGAAGTTTTTGAAAATGTTTTACAAAAATGAGATGACGACTTATCTTCAAAACAAAGTTTTGAAGAGAAGTCATACTTTATCTGTACAATGATGAAAAATATTGAAGTGACTATCTATCAAAGACATCCCTCTGTCCTGCTGGTCTTCTAAGACTTTTCAAAACAAAATTGACTCAACCCTAGACCTAAGACCTAAAATTTTGAAATAATGACCTTTGAAGCTTTATGACTAGACCTGAACCAGCAGTGCCATGCAGGAGGGGAATGAGTGACACAAACCATTCCATCAGAGTTATGGCATGCCTAACGAAATGCAACTAACCAAAACTGATGGGACACCTAAACATGAAATGCAAAAAGAGCATTGATCTCTGACGAAGGGATAACTAGACCGACTCTAACAAGTCTAAAGAGTCAAGGAAAATCAAAATTTTGGTGGTGGTCTCTCTTTGTTTCATGCTCTATATTGGGAGATCGAAGTCTTCCAAATTGGACTGCTGCCAGAAGCTATTAGCTACTTCAAGTTGTAACATCCCTCCCTTAATAATCTATAATAAATAATAAGAACTAATAAAAATAATACAAAAATAATAATTAATAATAAAAACATTAATAATGAATAAAATAAATAAACCACTTAATAAACAATAAATAATAATAACTAATAAAAAATAATAATACAAAAATAATAAGTAATAATAAAAATAATGAATAAAAATAAATAAATCATAATAAAAATAATAAAAAATGATATTAAAAGAAATAAGTAAATAAAAATAGTAATAACCAAAATAACAAATAAAAAAAATGATATTAAAAGAAACAAGTAATAAAAATAAAAAATAGTAATAACCATATTAAAGCTCTAATAAAAAAAGGGAAATTATCAAAAAAATCTAGCATGCAGACACATGGAGGGTGGGCATGTAGCATGCAGACACTTGGAGGGTGTGCATGTGGTTTCCCTTCCAATGTTTTGTTCTATTTAATGAACGATGAGGAGGATGGGAGGGGTTCGATCATTCTGAGGTTCTATCTTCATTCTCTTGGGAGAATACTAAGACTTAGGAATACTGGCAGTAGTCGTTGATTGAGGGCTCGGGGGTGGCCAGTTGTAACAAAATCCTGCACAATTGAGCCTACGGTTGGGAGGAGAGTCGTCCCCAAATCTTGTGGTCACTTCGCAGTCGGAAAGTACAGGTATAATTTCATTGAAAGAATTGTTTTCCTTTTGACATTAATAATAGTTTTACTTGTGTTGTTACATGCTCTCTGTGCACCAAACACATTGCATACCAGGTTTGGTCATACACAGGCTGCAGCCAACACTCCACGCAGCCAGCACTCCTGAAACATTGCAGGATCAGCCAGCACTCCGTGCTGATCCGATCATTAACCAGCGCACCAGCAGCTCCATGCCTTAGCGCTCCACCTCCAGCAGTGATGCTCCTCCAACGCGCTCTGATACAACTTGTTGGTAAGCAGATGCACAACTAAATTAAAAAACAAATACACAGCAGAAAAAATCAAGCACATAAGACACAACTTTTAACGTGGTTCACCCAACCAATCTGGGCTACGTCCACACAACATAGGCATCGGCAATTTATTAATCAAAACAGGAGATTACATCAAGAAATCCTCACAAAACTCTCACACACTCTTTTTCAACATCCGAATGGTTGCTTGTTATATAGCATAGAGAATCTAACAGCCTCATTAACTCACTCACATCAAATATAGGAGGCATTAATCACCTCCCAACAACCTGGAGCTAATCTAGGAACTGAATTTCTATTGTTGTCACCTACAGAGATTTCTGCCTATTTCACTTCAAACAGAAAATCTCAATAGCTGCGATATGGCTATGGAATATGATTTATATCCACATCGGGTCCGAGCCCATTGCAATCGCACTTTGCAATGATGGAGGGTTATTTATATGAAAGACTTGTGATCTTGCCAATGCAATGTTTTTTATAAAATACATAGTTTTATAACAAAATTAAGGGTTTTGGGTTTTTTAATTAAAGGAGCTAATATATACGGGAAAGGGAATTTTAGGGGTTTTAATACATTAAGTTAGTATTAATGTGGAATATGAGTGGAAGGGGAAATAACACTAAGTATAATGCTTTTATAAGTGATTAATACTTAGGCTAAAACATATTGTGTGGGTTTTTTAGGTAAAAAGGGATTTTACATGGTAAAAAGGGATTTTCCATGGTAAAAAGGGATTTCAACCATAGGAAAAGGGATTTTTATGGAAAATGAATGAATATGAAGTATGAAGTTAGGAAGGAGAAATTAGTGAATATAGAGATGAATGGGAAGTTAATTAATTAATCTAGTAGACCTTCATTTTCCTTGTGTAATTGCCTCATGGACTTAGAAACATATGGTAAAACATGATAATGTACCTTTGTCCAATGAACTATCAAGCATTCTACAACCTTCTTCTACTTACCCTTTGCTTATTCTATCATTTTTTCTTCACTTAATGGGTGCATTTAAGCTACAAAACCCTTTTCCTTTCTTCTTATTTTTACAAATGCAAACTATCTAAATCTACCCTTATAACCTCCAAGGGCTCAGATTAAACTGATGAGCACACCCTTTGCTTATTCTATCATTTTTTCTTCACTTAATGGGTGCATTTAAGCTAGAAAATCCTTTTCCTTTCTTCTTATTTTTACAAATGCAAACTATCTAAATCTACCCTTATAATCTCCAAGGGCTCAGATTAAACTGATGAGCACCTTATTATTTTCTACCTAACTACTGATCTACCAAGATTAAACAATTTGGCCAGATCATTTATTCTCTAACTATAACATCAAATTTAAAGCATGAAGTAGTCAAGATTAACTATTTGATTGTCATGGGTTGTGGCATTTAAGACAAGCTGCACACAACCATTATTTTGCAGTAAAAGAGTAGTGGCATTTAGACTTGCTCACTTTCAGAGTTTATTTGTTTTATTTTCTTTCTAACCTAACATTTTATTTTTGCCTTGAATTTTTAGAGCATCTACCTAACATTTTCTTTGATATGGACATCATTATCAAGATATTTTCTTTTACTAACTTTTTATTCGCTATTATTATGTCCATATCCTAACTTAATATTTTTTCAAATATTCTATCTTATCAAAACCAAAAATGCTACAACACTAGGCATGCTCGCAGCCATCTGTCAAAGAGGATCATAATGAAACCAAGGTATTGGTCGTAGCCATCCGACAATGAGAAGGATCACAGATGATGACTCATGGTCTGGTCGCAACCAACCATTTGAAAGAGACATGCATATCATCATAACCATGTCACACCACTTCGCAACCTGGACTTTTTGTAATCTGAGTCCAGGGTCTTGTGCTCCAACATGACCTGATCAAAGTACAACTTCTAGCATGCGAATAAATGTGTTGACTTCGAACATGTTAGAAAGTCGCTTGATTACCAGTCAATGATGTAAATTGTTAACAAGCACGAGAGAAACCACCAATAATGGGCCCTCAAGGTACTCTCAGCACAATTCACGAAATGTGAATACAGGAACTAAAGTCGAACAACCGTGAAATCACTCGATTGAAAGCCAATGATGTGAACTTGCCATTGAGGCATACAAGCTCTAAGGTACTGGAAGGGAGTCTCTTAATCAACTTCTCAAATAATGAATTGATGTTGATAGAAAGTGACCATGTCGAAGGAGGGCCATAATGAATCCCACATCATCGACGCAAGACGAGAGGATGCAAAATGATTTTGGATGATACAGAGAATCAAAGATAAATGTAATTGTAGAAGGACAACTCTTGAACATCTCAGTGACACAACTAGAAGTTTGGAAACTTTTGGATCCATAGGATCGGTGGTCATGATGACATGGCAGAGATAAAATGGAAGTAAAAAATGAATTGCCCAAACCCAAGAAGGTCAATGATACAAAGGAGGATATCCCAACCTGACACGAAGCAAAGAGTGTCATGTTCAAGAGTGAGATGCCAACACAACTTGATAGATTTCCAAAATTTTCCCCACCATTTCTAGCAAGTACCCCAATTATTTTTAAATCGCAAGCTTGAAGGGGATATCATATTCTTGCACTATAAGTTCATCCTTCAGATGAATCTGACCTAGTAAGTTTAACGAGCCCTAGGAAAGAGAAGCTCTTGTTCATCATGATCACGAATCCGATTTCGTTTAATAGTTTTATGAGTTCGACAAAGGTGTAGCTCGGTATCTTTTTCATGTTTAGAAAGTTTGAAAAATACACGTAAAAGAAAACTCCACATGGTCCCTTTTCATATATTTGTGTCTCTCGAGCCCGAAAAGGTAGAAAACAATACTTGAGAGAACCATTTGACCATTCCAGTCAAGGAGTACCTTTTTCGTAAATAGTGCCTTCCAGCCCGATGTTTTGCATCCATTAACGAGTTCGAAATAACAAGGGCTCAATCATCTTTTCATTTTTAAAGGGTCGAAAAAGAGCTGAAAGAAGACCCCCCATTTTTATTTTGTTTAATGAATCAAAAAGGGAAAAAATAATCAGCAATATTTTCATATGAGTTTAACAAGTCAAGAAAAGCTATGAAATGTGACTCATCGCCATCATCAAACATCCATCACCTATTGCTGCACAAGCAAGGCAACATGTATTATCGAGTTCTCGAGGCAAAATAGGTCAAAAATATTTACAAAACCTGCTATTTTCATAAAAAATGAATAAAAAAGGGAAAAGTAAATATGTTTTTACCATTTACCATTTTACCTTTGCAATGAAGACTTTTTACCCACTTTTGCCCTAGTTTTTCCGGAGCAGATTGCGGGAGGTCAATCTAGGAGCCGTCAGTTCCAAGTAACAATCTGTTAGCACTCGAAACTGCCTCAGGCTGAGGAAGGCAAAACTCAAGGCAACATCAAACCAAACTCAACCTCGTAGTTAGCCCTACGAGGACAGGAGAGGGCTCTCTCCAGTCAATCTCGATAAAATGAGCAAAAGGGTGCGAGATGACTCTAGAATGGGAACTGATTTTAGGCTAGTAAAGAGATATGAAATGAGGTTTTTAATAAATGATTGGGTTTTCGAGCTGCATGGGGCAAAGAACAGCTTGAACATGGAAATATAATAAAAAACACAGATTATCTCCTGAGGCAAGATAAGCAATAAATTTAACATCAAATTTGAAATAATGTGGAGTGGGTGAACTGTTTGAGAGGTTGACAAGGGCATAGAAGATGAATGCTTGTCAAACAGAAGAAAACATTAAATATGAACACCTCCTCAAGACAAAGAAAATAAATTGAATTCTGTCTTTCTCACTTAAAAGTATTCATTTAGAAACGATTATGAAATGAAATGGAAACACAACAAACTACATATGAAACTTAGAAAAATGTTAAATTCATACCACAAGAATCTCAGGGTCAGAGCTGCATCTTTTATTTAAATCCCTGTCATAACTGTACAATAAAACTCTATATTTCTCCTCCACCAGCTTCCAGAACTCTTACCTCTTCAAATGATTTTCAATACATTAAGTAAAACTCAACTAGGAGAAAACAGATCGACCCAAAACGAGGGCGTTGTTTCAACTGAAATGATGAAAATAGGAAAGGTCTGCCCTAAAAAGGAGCAGCCTTACATTTGTTTGTTGATGGCCAATTAAAAGACAAAATCTGGAGCGTAGACCCTTTTAATTGCAACTGCAGTTAAAAATATACCATCGGTTCCTATCTTTCTGCTGCGGTGACTCTTCACCTTACGCTGGCCCTTTGAATCAAAAACTAATTTTTCAATAAACAGTTTTCCACTAAAATTCCGCCTTTAATGAACGCACCCAACTGTAATTTTCTAAACTCAACACGTGTCTTAGGAATTGTATTTTCATGCATTATCACATTCTTTGCAGGTGTAAGGTAATCTTCAAGTGTTTCCATGATCTGATGCGGATTTATCTAATCATATCTCCCACATCATTTCCTTTATGGCCAAAATGTTTATTCATTGCATCACATATTTCCTTGGTATAATTAGTTGGTAGTCTCTCATCCATCTGTTTCAGACCCTTTTATACTATCAAGCTCCTCATTAGTTAAGATATCTTTCTCAGATGCATCACTCTTCTTAATCACGCTAACAATATCTTTGTCCTTCAAAATACATGTAGGTTGAGAGGATTGGCAAGGTGAATCCCTCCATCGAAAGCAAAATGCTATGAGGGAAATTGCGATGAGGCTGGAATGTAAAAGAAATATCAACTGCAGTGTCAGCTATAGTCTTCAAGTACGAATTTACAATCATCCAGCATTGCTCCAATCCCTCTGATCTCTGCCTCCTTATTATCATATTTTGATCTTCGAATATCAAACGGCTCCTCCGAACTGCGGCAACATCATCCAAAAAACCAAAAATTATAACAGGTGTATACTGCCCTGGACGTAAGGTGAGAGATGATCCGGATATAAGACAAACAGTCGCCTCATCATAATAACACTAACACTCCCTAAACCTTTCGAGACAATTGTAATTTTTCCATCGACTCCTCCGTTAGGTCCCTGGCAATGCTTCTTAGGACTGGAAGATTTACATCTTTCGACATTAAGTCCAATGATGAAAAATAAATCCCTATCAATTGTCTGTGGCACATTGACAAGATTTTCCTCGTTTTCTAGGCTCTTGAGAGCATTCATAAACAATTGGGGGAGCTCATTATCATTGAATTTGGGAAGCATGGGCTTCTATCGCAGAATGTTTGAACTCCCTTGGTACTGTAACAGAGCATGTGCAGGAGATTTCTAAAAATCTATTGATGAGCAGACATGTAAGGCCCCATTCCCATGCAATAACTTCCTAATTGCTAGTCTGCAGTTACCAATACATTGGTCATCTGGCTTGGTATGACCATCAAGTGCTCTGTAACAAAGGGCTTAGTATACTCTCCATCCACTTCAACTACTGTCATCTTGTGATTTGCTATGGTGAAAAAGTGTTCCATGTTAAGGGCTGCATTGATGATTCTCAGAAGATATGTCTTTCCAGGAATTGCACGTATGGTGTACATATTATGCTCTGATCAGTTATAAAGAGGACCTAGATGACCATTTATAACATAAGAATTTGCAGAAGGAGGACCTCCACCACTTTCCACAACCTTTCTTTCAAGTTCTTGAGTATCCATCACCCAATACTCTCCAAGGACAATAACATGTTCCTCATACGGGAATTGAAATGGATAAGGAATGCCAGTCTTGGGATAGATCACAATAGGTCCATGAACTGTTGCCCTTAGCCATGAGATGTGGGCATGCCAGAGCATTGTTCCCTTCTACTGCACCAGCGTGAACTCGTATGTAAATGTCTATCCTGCTTGAATTGGGCATTCGGTGATGTATGCAGGCCCATCATACCAACATGTGAGTCGCTGCTTGACTCCATGCCAGTGAATAGTGGTATTCTAGGGAGTATGGTTAGTGACTTTGACAATGATTCTATCATCTTCCTGTGCATAGATAATGGGGCCAGGGTACATCTCATTAATTGTGGACTGTAGTCAAAGGTTTACATAATTTCGTAAGAGTCTTTGTTTGCACCTTTAAAACAGTAAGGTAACCAGAAATAAAACTAATTCGGAAGTAAAATCCTCTCGCACAAGATATGCAGAAGGAAAATGGACATCGGACAACTGAGACACCATGTTTATTGTTCGATGCGAAATGATTGACAGTCACTGTTCACCTGCCTCGAGATCACTCCATAGATATGCGAGGATTGCATACTCCGTCCCCATCTTCACTAGATATCTGTTGTAAGATTATCCCTTTTAGCTTTTTGCAAATTGAGGGAGTCGATTTGATACGAAACTGGGCGCAAGAATTTTTTTTAGCTCTGTCGCTATATGAGTAGTGCCCTTGCCCAATGGGTAGCGCGCCTCAAGTGGGTAGCGTGCACTCTGTATGGGTAGCGCGCATCTCCAAACACTGTCCACGGTTATGAAAACACGGTTTCGGCCTTTCAACTCTCCATTTCAATCTTTGCTTTTTGAATCATACCAACATCATTTGAACCATCACCAATAGCTAAAAAAAATTTATGGCCATCATGGCGTACAAGTTCTGTCACGAGTGCTTTCTGTTTTGGAGAAACCCGACAACAAATCACTGAAGAGTTGATGTCAAAAACATTTGTTTAAGGTTGTTGTCTAAGAAAACAAGCCCAAGCGACATTCCATCAACAATAATTGCATGTGAACTTTCTATGGCTGCATCCAGAAAACGGAAAATTGTACAAGCAACTGCAATTTCTCAAAGCGTTTCATTACTAACAGAAGAGAAAATGAAAGGACTGTAATAATGGGCATGATATGGCTGCAATACAAACTCCTGGATCTCCAATACAACAGCTACAGCTTCCTTGATAAAATGTGTCTCATCCAATATTATTCGATTCCATTTGACTGAATATAGAATAGAGGACTTGTCCTGCTGAAGACTTGAACTCAAGCGGTGCGAATTGACTGCTGGCATTTGAAGAGCTGGAGAATTTGAAACATTTTGACAAATTACATATTCTAAAAAACACATTTAATGATTTCTTCTTCAAAACAGGGTTTTGAAAAAGAATCAATCTCACATTATTGACGATGACATTCCTGAAACACTTACTGAAAACCAACCCTGGACTCAAGAAAGTGAAATGACTCTTTCGATCAAAATGGCATTTAATGACTGCTAGTGACGGGAAATGAACCTTGGTGAATTATACTTTGACAGAGGGCTGACAAGATTGAGTCTAACATTGGCTCCAATGGGGATGGCAGCTACCGCTTCTTGGAGGTTCCAAGAACTGCAGATATTTGGGAGAGCAGACAGTGCCTCCATCCATTGGGCTATGGAGTCATTATTTCAACAGACAACAACGCACTTTTGACTCATTTATTGATCAAGGTGGATGTTGGTGGCCACCCACCTATCCCATTTGGACCCCCGCAACTGTCTCTTTCAGTTTTTCAGTTTCCGTAATTGTAGCACAATTTACTATTTTTAGAAGTTTTTCGGGTCTTGAACTTCCAGAGCCGTTTTGAGGCCCTAAACGACGTTTTTTGGGAAATCTGAGGGCAACATGGGTCCATGGACCGATGTTGCCCTTCCCAAAGTGGTAGTTCTCAGATAGATCTTTCTAATGAGCTAACAATACGCTCAAACAGATCGTATCAAGTTACGACCCGGAAATGCATGTCCAATTTACCAAAACGAGCCACAATTAGCGTCATCTTCTAGGTTAGGTTTGGAATGTGAAGGTTTTCCACTGTTCTCAACAATATAGGCTTTGAGCTCATTGGAATGAGTCAGAACAGTTTCAGAGCATGTAGCTGCCACATCTCTTCTCAGAGATAAGCTACCATCGCCCTAGCTGGTTTATTTCCATTTCTGGTTGTAAGCATATTTCAATATTTTCCATTAATGAAATGAAGTATTATTTTCGCTGCAACTCTTTATTTATGGTTATTGCATATATGTATTTATGGTTATCTCTGTAATCTATTGCGTTCCTGTTTAAATCCGGATCAGTGGTATCAGAGCGGTCTACTTTTTCTCTGTTTTTTCTTTGCATGTCCCCAACGAGGTCGGGATATAAGGTGTTAGGGCTTGAACTGGTCGAACCTTTGCAAGACCAGCCTCGAAAATCCCGATGACCTCCCATGACGGATGAAAAGAAAGACGAGGGGGCAGGAGATCCTATCAAAATCTTGCTCGAAGAAGCCCTCAAGAGGCAAAGGAACGCGATGATGGATAGCTTTGCGCAGATCCTTCAGTGGCTACCTAGAGGTGACGCATCGGATTCCAGCAGCTACTCTGGAAACGCCACGCCCTTTAAGGTACAGGTTAATTTTGAAATCCCCATCTTCGAGGGTAAAATAGACGCAGATGCCGTAGATAAATGGTTAAATCTGCTAGAGGGTTATTTTTCAATTCATGAATTTTCAAGTCGGGAAAAGATTGTTTTCGCTCTTCTCAAAGCAGCCCCCCATGTCAAGGACTGGTAGGAAACCTACTGCGAGCAGAAGGATGAAAGCACAGGCTCACTATTTTCAGCCGCACCCACTTGGGAATCATTTCGGGAAGCTATCAAGGAGCAGTACTACCCTGTCAAAAGCTACGAGGACAAATACATCAAATGGACCACACTGCGGCAGGGACGAGACCAAGATGTGCCAGAGTTCACAAACATTTTTCATACCCTTCGTACACAGTTGGGTATCAAAGATT
>APFE031618785.1:59796-78306 GCA_000404065.3 Pinus taeda | reverse complement strand
CCTTCTCCTATTGTGTCATATTTGTAAATCCTTCAATCCTATCCCAAGTTGTTCTTAAGGGGGGATGTTAGGATATTCCGACACATAGGAAATAGTTTAAGTTCAACTTGGTCTAGTATAGAGTTAGGTATAGAGTTAGGTAAAGTGTGTTTCTTTACCGTTGTACATTTTGTAACTTACAATCCGACGGTCACGATATGTAGTGATCCGACGGTTCATTTCTCTCCTCGGTATTACCGACACTTGATCCGTGGCTTGACACCCGATTGGTCCATGAATTCTATTTAAAGCGCATGGAGGGTCATTTGTAGGTTAACCGTGCATGAGAGAAGCTTATGTAAATTTTCATTCTTTTATTAATAAATTGCCTGTAGTAGCCACGTTGGCGCAGGCCGTTGACTGTTTCCCTCTCTGAGGGTTTTAACCACGTCAAAATACTGGTGTATTGATCTGTGATCTTTTTGTGAGCGGTGTCCTTTTGGTGTTCTGTCTGAGGAACTTACCCTGTAAATTCCTACAATGATTGTGAAATCATTGGGGTATTGAAAAAGAAGATTTCTATTTTATCCTTATTTATCTCTGTACCTGATGCTTTTGTAAAATCTTCAAGGATTTCTAGTAATTTCTTCGCTTCCTTAAGATTGGCTTGACCATACATCATTACATCAGCTACAAATTGTTGATGTGTAATGGTTAGTTCTTCTCCCCATAATCTAAGGCCTTTTAGTTTCCCACTGTTTACTTTTGCTTTTATTAATCTACCCAAACCATTAGCTGTTATTATGAATAGGAATGGTGACAGTGGGTCCTCTTGTCTAAGCCCTTGGGATGGTTTAAAGGTTTCTGTAGGGGTTACATTTAGCATTATGGACATACTTGGAGTGGAGATCATAGACATTATCCATTCTATCCATCTATCATTTAACCCATAAGCTTTTAGGATTCTTTGGAGGTAGTCTCAGCTTAGCTTGTCATAAGCTTTTGCTAAGTCAAGTTTGATCATCATTCCTTTGTGTCACAAATTCTTCAATGAATGAATCGCTTCTTGTGCAACTATGATTCCATCCACTATCTGTCTCCCTTTCACGAACCCAGTTTGTTCTTCTGAGATCAATTCTGGAAGTATAGATTTTAATATTTTCACCATTATGGTGGCTAGGATTTTGTATATTGCATTACATAATCCTATTGGTCTAAAACCTTGAGGTTCATCAGCCTTTTCTAGCTTCGGTATCAATGATAGGAAGGTTGTGTTCCATGTTGGGTGCATTCTTTTCGTGAATCTTGATTCTTCCACTGCATTTACAATGTCTTGCTTCATCACACTCTAGGTTGCTTGGAAGAATTTTGTTGTATAGCCATCCGGTCTTGGGGCTTTGTTCTTAGCCATTATCTTCACTGTATCCTCTACCTATTTTTCAGTGATTACCCTTAGGAGTGCCATGTTTTGCTCTCGATTCACCCTTTTCGGAATATATTTACTTATTTTTTCTATCTCCTCTTCTCTATTGCTTTGCATCTCTGTTAGGATGCTTTTGAAGTGTTGTATCAGTAATCTCTCCATTTCCTCTTTCTGAGTTAACCCGTTGCCTTAGTTATCTCTTAGAGAAACAAATTCTATTCTACTGCCTGCGTTGCTGCATGGCTCTGTGGAGCAATTTTGTATTTCTTTCCCCCTCTTTCAACCATTGTACTCTTGACTTTTGTCTCCATAAAATTTCCTCTTGTTTTCTTCTTTCCTCCAGTCTGTTTAAAACCCCTCCTTCTTCCTGTGCTAGTTCCTCTGTTCTCCCTTCTTCTATTATTTTATGTTATATCATTTTTATGTCTGTCTGAAGCTTTTCTTGGTCTTTTTGAATATTGCCAAATTCTTTTCTATTCCATTTCTTTATTTTTCCTTTTAGCTCCTTTAATCTTAATTGGAGTGTGTGCATCTTATTCCTTCCTTTTATTTCAACCTCACTGCTCTGCCACCATTGCTCCATTTTTTCTATGAAGGTTCATTCTCGCTGCCAAAAAGCTTCAAACCTGAAAGGTCTGTTCTGATTTTGATTGTTCATGGCATTTCCTAGTTTTATGGGCCAGTGGTCTGATCCTTGGCATGGAAGGATTTTCACTTCATAGAATATGTCTTTCCCAATAAAGTGTTCTGTTGTTAGGTACCTATCCAACCTGGAAGCTATTTGCCTACTTCCTCCTCTTCTGTTATTCCAAGTGTATTTTCCATTAATGGTGTGTATATCAATCATTTTTAGAGCTGACTGTGTTTCTCTAAATCTTTCCATGCCTAATTCCTCTCGTTGCAGTCCCCCTTTCTTTTCCTCTTTTGATGTGATCATATTAAAATTTCTTGCTATCAACCACAATTTTTCTGTGTGCATGTTTCACAACTATTGTAGATGTGTGAGGAAGTTCCCTCTTTCCACTGTTATATGGGGTCCATAAACCACCGAAACTAAGAACCAGTCTTTGTGGCCTATCAGTCTGAATCTCCCTCAATGGATCCTTTTCATTCATATCCAGTAGTCTACAGTAACTTCTGTAGGGTTCCACAAGATTGCAATTCCCTCCGCACTACCTTTTGCATCAATTGTCATACATTCATAAGTAGGTTTGATTTTTTTAAGAATCTCCTCCATTTCCCCCCCTATTATCTTTGTTTCTTGTAGCAACATAATTTGGGGTTTTTATCTTTTAATCCTTTCTGCGAGGTATCTCTGCTTACCTTTTCTATTAATACCCCTAATTTTCCAAGATGTAATTATCATTGGGTAGGTGGGGTTGTTTGGTGGAAGACCACTGAGAGCAGTAGTACTCTTCCCATATTAACTAGCATTTCTCCCATGACTTGTATTGACTCCGAAAGGTTATTTCTTCCTCTTTTTTTCCCTCCTTTCCCTTTACTTTGTTGTTCTTGGTTATTTTCAGGTTGTGTAAGAGCCCTATCCTAGGGTCTGGTAACAGATCTAATTTCTTCTGAAATTAAATGCTATAAGAGGCGATAACTTACCTACTTACACGACTTTTAAACAAATAAATTTTTATCATTTACATTATAATCAACATAAATTAAGGTGAATATCTCATTCTAATAAACTTTACAAGAGTAGTCTATGGAGGAATACCTATACTTATGGCTGATGGAGATACCTTTGTCCAGCTACTCCTGCTGAACACTCCTCTTGATAGACCCAACTGGATTTACCTCCTAGCCAACTAGAAAATAATCCCTAGCCCAGGAAACCTCCACATGTTCCCTAGCCCTCCGAGCTCAAGTCCAACCAGATGTAGTGTGTGTCTCCAAGATGAAATATCTAGACCAAGATAATAATACTTCCCTCCTCTCAACAACCCAAGAAACCTCCACAGGTTTCTAAGGTCTCCAAAAACACAACAATTCCAAACAATCACAACCAACCCCACAATCATAAGAAAGACCCAACATCCCTCTTTCTCCCTCCCCCCTTCCTTTTTTATACCCTCCTTCCCTTCCCCATCTCAACCACCTCTCATTAATGTCATTAACTTCTCATCCATCCTTACAGTTGACTTCTCTTATCCCAAGAAAAGCTGTGAGTACATTTGGAAATGTGACATGAATATAAAATTGGGAATTTAATGG
Organism: Pinus taeda; assembly: GCA_000404065.3. NCBI lineage: Eukaryota > Viridiplantae > Streptophyta > Pinopsida > Pinales > Pinaceae > Pinus > Pinus taeda. The sequence goes on along the minus strand of APFE031618785.1, from coordinate 74,684 downwards.
GAAAGGACCATTTCTTCTCCGAAGTAAATCTGAAAAGTACATTTGAGAATGTGAAATAAATATATATATTGATAATGAGTTGGAGAGGACCATGTCTTCTCCCAAGTAAATGTGAGGGTACATTGGGGAATGTGATATGTAATTACATGGAGAGGAGCATGTCTTCACCCTAGTAAATGTGAGGGTACATTGGGGTATGTGAAATGAATATATATATTGATAATGAGTTGGAAATGACCATGTCTTGTCCCAAGTAAATGTGAGGGTACATTGGGGAATGTGAAATGAATATATATATTGATAATGAGTTGGAGAGGACCATGTTTTCTCCCAAGTAAATGTGAAGGTACATTGGGGAATGTGAGATGGATACATATATTATTTTAAATAATGGAAGGAGACCATATCCTACCTAATATTCAATTTGAGAAGGTAAGTGGGGAATTTGAATAATGGAAATCATGAATTTTATATTAGATCAATATTTCTCAATATTTTCAGACAATGTAAACATTAACAAAATTTACAGGATAAGATTTAAGTGGGGCATTACATACACCCCTCCTTCAGAAAACTTCATCCCAAAGTTAGAATGAAAAGATGCAAGGAGTTTGAAAGTAGAGCAAACCAGAGAGAGTTATAGCAATAAAATTTGATAAGCCAGACAATGACATTAATTCCCATCAAGAGTCTACAACTGATCTATGTCCTCCTATCCATCCTGACCTACTTTCGTTCCCACCCTATCTGTCCTCTGTTGCTTTATCAGTGGCAACGGCCATACTAACCACTGATAAAACTGACATGGTGGAAGCATTGAATACATCGACCTAACTTCCCCAGCAGGCAACTAGCAATCGTCATCACACATCTAGGGGAGCATGTCCACCACTACCCTCCCACAATTCCAGGTTTCAGAGGATACACAGAGGGAAATGCCTCTACCCCTCCTACAGAACTAGGGTCAATACCCTAATACGGACCACACTACAGAGCTCGTTGGACTTGTCATCGAATAATCCAGTCAGGTTGTCTTGCCACCTTTCATTTTCATTTTACTCGTGTCATAAGAGTGCATATCAAGTAGATGCCAAATGTAGTAAAATAATGTACATTATACCTTCCTCATGAGATGTCTCGTCCTTCCCTCTTGGCTATCATATAATTCTTTTTCTCTTGTGGGTTGGCTCTCATTCATGCATTTATATAACAACAAGACATATAATCATCACATTATTAAGTCTAGTATCCATGTGTCAATTTGGGAATTCTCACTAATTCATTCATTTAAATAAACCATATCCACTTGAGCTATATATGAACCAAAATAATTCTGATAAGTTATGCACTAGATAATCCATCACTAAGTGAGTCATACATGTAGTCCATATATCAACCATTTCTATCATCAATATCAAATTTATCAACTGAGTCATATGAGTAGTTTTATGTGTCAAACCAAATGCATCAATATTGCATAATGTTCATAAATAAATAACATGGAAATAGAATCTTAACATAGGTGGCTATCTAAGTCAAAAAAGGCATCACAGATGCTCAAAAAGTGAGGGGTAGACATGACGCATAGTCTCTGCATCCTCCCAGGTAGTAGATCCTGGGCTATACTTGTCCCACTAGACCTTAACTTGGTCCACTGTGCGATGTGTGAGTTGTCGAACCCTACGGTCCAATATTTGTAATGGTTCTACCATTACGGCTCCCATGTGTGAGACCTGCAAGTCCTGCCAATCTAGTCTGTGAGATTCATAAAATACATAATGTCGTAAAAAAAATACAATGAAAACATCATAAGTTTTATGCAAATGGGGTGGCAGTACAAGACGATAGGAAACTGGTCCAATCTTCTCTTTGATCCTAAAAGGTCCTATGAATCGAGGTGAAACTTTCGTCCCCTTCCCAAATCGGATGGTGTTTTTTTTGGGCCGGATACGAATAAAAACTTGGTCCCCTATCTCATAACTGCGATCAATCCTATGTGAATTAGCATAGCTTTTCTGTCTATCCCGTGCTTCCCTTAACCTTTGTCGAACTTGCTTTACCTGTTCCTCCATTTCTTGAAATAATTTCGGGCCAACTATCACTCAGTCCTCCAAATTTTCCCAACTCAACGACGTCCTGCAATGCCTTCCATATAGAGCTTGATAAGGAGGCATCCCGATCAAACTGTGATAACTGTTATTATAGGAAAACTATACCAATGGTAAGTACCTTTCCCACTGAATTTGATTATCCATGACATACATCCTAAGCATGTCCTCTAGAACCTGATTTACTCTTTCAGTCTGCCCATCTGTTTCTGGATGATATGCACTGCTCAGGTTTAACTGAGTTCCTAGAGATGACTGCAAACTTGTCCAAAACCTAGATGTAAATCGAGAGTCTCTATCAAAAATGATCTTTGTGGGAAATCTGTGTAATCGGATAACTTCATTGACAAACACTCGTGCCACATCCGTAACATCGTAAGTGTCCCTTACTGGGATGAAATGGGCAATTTTGGTCAATTTATCAACAATAACCAATATAGCATTGTGCCTCTGGGAAGTGAGTGGCAAACCCACCACAAAAGCCATGGAAATTACTTCCCATTTAGATGTAGGGATGTCATGAGGTTGTAGGAGTCCTGCTGGATGGCGATGACCAGCCTTCACTCATTGACATTCAAGACATATGGCGACAAACTAGACTATGTCATGCTTCATGCCTGCCCGAAAGAAGAGTTTCCTTGTGTCTGCGTATGTCTTCTTTACCCTAGGTTGTGCATAATAGAGTGCTCTATGAGACTCTTTGAGGATGGTTTCTCTTATACCCCCTTCCTTAGGTACATATATTCTCCCTTGGAATCTCAATAACCCATCTGGTTCAAGGACATATACTTCAAACTTTGGTTCTATCTGTTTCCCATTCTGGATAGCTAAGATGAATTTTAGATGCCAACTATCTTCAAAGAGTTTCTCCAATATCCGCTCCCTTAAATTTACCTTTAAGGCTACTAGGGATAAGGTTCGTGGCCTCTTGCTTAGTACATCGGCCACTACATTCTCCTTTCCCTTGATGTATGAGATTTCAAAATCATACTCACTCATGAATTTGCTCCATCGCCTTTGTCTGGCGTTCAAATCCCTTTGAGTGAAGAGATGCTTAAGGCTTTGATGATCCGTTCTTAACTCAAATCTTCTCCCAATGGGGTAGTGTCTCCATAGCTTCAAGGCTAACATTACTTATGCCACATCTAAGTCGTGGGTAGCATATAACTCTTCATGCTTCTTTAATTTTCTAGAAGCGTAAGCTATTAGTCCACGTTCTTGCATCAATACTGTACCCAATCCTTGAGTCGAAGCATCGATGCAGAAAGTGAAGTCTTTTCTCATGTCTGGTACTTGAAGGATCGGTGCACTAGTTAGTAACCTCTTCAGCTCTGTGAATGCAGTGTCACATTCATTTGTCCATTCATACCTAACCCCTTTCGCTATAATGTGGTGATGGGTTTTGCAATCCTTGAAAACCCTTCCACAAACCTGCGATAATACCCAGTTAGCCCCATAAAACTACATACCTCATGGGCATTTTTTGGTACTGGCCAATCCATTATTGCCTTCACCTTTTCTAGGTCAACTGAAATCCCTTCTCCTAAAATGATGTGCCCAAGGTAATGGAATTTCTTCTAAAAGAAGGAACACTTTGATAATTTCCCATACAATTGATTTTCCCTTAAACAAGTCAATACTACCCTTAGGTGCTTTTCATGCTCCTTTTCGTTCTTGGAATATATAAGAATGTCATCAAGGAATACTTGCACGAAATGGTCCAAATACTTCCTGAACACACCATTCATGAGGCTCATGAATACTACTGGTGAATTGGTTAAACCGAATGGAACAACTATGAACTCATAGTCCCAAACCGAGTTCGAAATGCCATTTTTGAGATGTCCTCATCCTTTATCCTCAATTGGTGGTACCCGGATTGTAGATTGATTTTTGAAAAGATCGCTGCCCCATTCATTTGATCAAATAAGTCATCTATTCGAGGTATTGGGTACCTATTCTTTATCATGGTTCTATTTAAGTCTCTATAATCTATGCATAGCCGCAAGGAACCATCCTTCTTCTTGACAAAAATTACTGGTGCACCCCAAGGGGAAATACTAGGTCTGATCAATCCCAAGTCTAAGAGCTCCTTTAACTGCATCTGCAACTCACAAAGCTCTGGAGTTGTCATCCTATAGGGTGCCTTAGATATTGGTTCTACACCCGGTTTTAGATAAATGGTGAAATTAAACTCCCTTATAGGGGTAATCCAAGCAATTCCTATGGAAAAACATCCTTGAATTCTACCAAAACTGGATGTTGATCCAGGGAAGGTCCTTTCTAGTCACTTACAGTCTTGACCAAATATAATTTGCAACCTTGTCTAAGACAACGCTTTGCCTTCATCATATATATGAATCGTAGGGATACTCCCCTCTTGATTCCACAAATCTTAATTGGCCTACCTTCATCTTCTAAACAGATCACCTTCTTCTTGAAACAGTCTACCAAAGCTTGATGAGCTTCTAGCCAGTCCATTCCAATAATTACATCATACATCCCCAATGTTGTGACGTATGCCTTCAACTTAGTCATACACACCCTAAGGTCTACCTGACATTGGTCAACACTAGGCCCTATTGCTTGTTTTATTCCATAAGCCATCTCAACTTGTTTAAAGTCATCGTGCTCATAGGCTGCCAACCCACATTTTTCTAATGCAACTGGTGAAATGAAACTATCTGTAGCACCAGAGTCAATTTTTTTTTTAACTTTTACTTTGTTTATCATACCAGAGGTTTCTACCACAACAGACTGGTGTTCAACTTGCTGATTGTGAATTGCTGCATAGATTCAATGGTGGCTACCTGCTCTCCCCATTGGTTCTTTTTCCTCTCTTATGTTGTTACTGGTTCGAAACTCAGGGTAGTCCCGCTGCATCCCCAACAAGTGATGTGTGGTGGACCTTGAACCGAATGTTGTGGAGTTCTTTGGAAAGAGTTTCTTCCTCTAGAACCCCTACACCCACTTGTTGTTCCTTGCCTATGACTTTGATTTGTACGCACCCTTGAAGCTGTGGGTGAAGTTGCACTAGAGACCATTGAAATTCCTACTGTCAGTGTTCTAGGTATAACCCTATTTCCATATGGTGGTGGCTCTAACTTCCTCCCCTTGGGAAGGTACAAGGGGCCTTCCCCATAAACCCTGTTTGATGTGGAAAGATGGCTCTACCTTCACCCTTTAAGTCTAGGTGTTCTTTGACATAACGCGTCTGTTATATAGCTTCTGCAATTGAGGATGGTTTCCAAATCCGCACCATTGCCGTAATCTTAGGTCTCAATCCATACATAAAACGATCCGCTTGGCGCTGGTCAGTATTGATGTAGGAGACATACTTGACGAATTTCATATTATTCTACAGTATGACCTCCCTGTATCAGGGCATGGAAGGTTCCTACCTGTTGTTCTTCATAATATGATGGCAAGTACTTCTTCCTGAACCTCTCCTCAAACAATTCCCAAGTAACTGTGTCTGGAGTGAGGTGTAGTTGATGCTCCAAGTTACCCCACCAATTCAGAGCACTATCTCTGAGTTGGAATATTGCTATTTGAGCTTTGGAATTGGAATTGTAATCCCTTAGTGTGAAACACCTTCCCATGCCCTCTAACCAGGCTTCTGCATGCTCACTGGCATGACCTCCTACAAATTCTGGGAGTTTAATCTTTTGGAGCTCCCTAGTAATGTCCTCAACTGGAGGTCTTCTATCATAATCTCTAGATCCCTCGGGGTTCCGTAACCCTGATGAAGGGTGTTCCCCTTCCATTTCATTTGTTTGGCACCCTCTTAAAGTTTCATTAATTGTTTCCAGGGAACGCAGGATGAGAGTCAATTTTGGTGAACGTAATGGGTTATTTGAAGGAGGTCCTTGTGAAGACTCTCCAGGCCCTTGGTTCCTTCACGTCCTCACCATTTTTATTTGTTCAAAATCTGCACGATATCTAAGACTTATTAGCACTATTCCTAGCATTTTTTTCCACACTCTAGACATTCCATAGAGAACCCTAAGCAATAGATCAATTCAAGTTATGCCACTATGTAAGTGATCACTGTAGCTCACCTATGACTCACTATTTTCAAGCCAAAGCTTTTGATAAGAACAATGAACCATTTATACCGCAATGTGACTTGTTGCCATGTATAACCTTGTTGCGTGAAGTTGTCGATGTTATGATCTAACTTGTCCATAATATTTATCTAATATTTGATATACATGCCTTGTACATAAATGTTTTCTATGTTTCATTTCCATTGTATCTTAATTGAGTTGATATAGGCTAATATGAAAAAACATACAAACAACAAACAAACAAAAAACATGGGCATGACCATGTCGTTCCAATTTTTATATGATGTAAGGTTCAGTTCTACATAATGGCTTCATGAAAATCCTTATATTTGATAGCTCAGAATTTTTTATTTTAATTTTTTTTTTTTTAACAGATAACATTAATATAAAGAACATTACTCTAATTTAACGGCCATAAAAATTAATATTGATAATAATACAATAATAAATATAATTTGATATATATATATATATAATAATATATATATTATATATATAATATTGGCTGAGTTTACAAAAAGAGGTGACAAAATTAAAACATTGAAGCAACAAATCACCAGAAATAAATATTTATAGCCTCTTCTAAACACTCTTAAGCCCTTACTAAATTGGGCATGTGCCAGATAAAGCTTATAGGTATAAATTGCTCATTTATCCTCATTGTGCCAAAATATAGCAAAATGCTAATTGATTTCGAACGCTATGAAACTCAAAAAAAAATTAAAACATTAACAAATTTGGCATTGCTAAAATTCCCTTGATGCACGACCATGGGCTAAAAGCTAAAAACCTCTGCCAACGGATTTCCTTTACAAGGCTTGTACATCTCAAATAGTTTTTGAAGCTCGATCAATCGCTAGAGGGAATACCTAACTTAATTGGAACCTATGGCTGAAGGTAATGGTGCAATTTCTTGTTTTGAAAATGTTATCAATAGCAAAAGAGAGTATGATTTCCAAAATCATTCAAGCTCTCAATTCTCTGCATCTGCTAGTTTATCTCATAGAAGCACAAGTTCTCATGCAACTCATAATAATAGATGGATTGTTAGGGATGTGACGTTGAACAAAGAATTGCTCCACCAGTACCCTAATGATTTCTCCAACACTGACAATCAAAATGAGGCTTCTCAGAGTTCAACAAAATTCATGAACAGATCTGTGGCTAATGCATTGTCAGTCCTTATCCCTTAAGTAAAAGTGTTATCGACACTGGATCATCAAACCAATTATATGAAGGTATGATATGAAACTCCTTTTACAAGTATAACAGAACTATCTTTCTAGACAAAGAACAGCCACATGTCCACATAGCTGCCAATTCTGAAACAATAACAATCATTGATATCAATTGTCAGCACTTACTACGTGCCCTCCTATACATCTTACATACTGAAACCAAGCATATCTGGTCACCATACTCAAGAACAGAAAGTGCATTGTTGTTCTTGGAAACAACCCACATTTTAGAAAAAGATAAAATTACTCCCTAATAATTAGATAATCTAGGACATTGCCAATGAAACGAATAAGGTCGGGTATCAAATGTCAGAGTTTATGTAGAACTTGGATTTTAAGAATGGACATATAGATTCATTGGCTATTAAGCTCGATTGCATGGGGTTAGAGTGTGAGAGATTGCAAGCCCAAATATCCAGCAACCATGTAATTAAGGCAGAGATAGAAAACAATCTTAGTACCCTGAAGGCAACAATGGAAATTCAATGCTCTAAAATTAAGGAGGAATTAAAGGAATAAAGAGCTAAAATAACAGATAATATGCCAAGGATAACAAAGCTTCAGACAACCAATGATACTCTAGCTGAAAGGTTGAGAGAATATAAACTAAACCTAGAATGGTTGGAGGAAAAGTTGTTGGTAGCAAGAAACCGAATGCTAGTTGGCTAACCACGTCTATGAAAACAAACTGATTGAAGACTTGCAAGTTATTTCAATCTTACGGTCAAAATTAGGAAAGAAGGATATATAATTAGCCGTTTATTTCAAAACTGGTCTTCTATTAGGGACAACCCAAATCTTTTACTGAAGAAAATATTGTTGAATATGTTTCTTAAATCTAGTTGAGGCGGGGATTGTAATTGAGCAGAAAACAAAATATTTGAAGGTGTTGAGTTTATATATACTTCTCGTGTTGATAACCCTCTAGCCTGCACATTTTCCCTAGGGTGTAGTTATGATATTAAACAGATTAAACAAGTATTTTCCATAAGGTCCTAGAAAGTTAGACCTGCTCCACCAATCTCATTCCTTTGAGACTTTGACAGTGGTATGATGCATGTAATGTTTGATGGGGTTGTACCAATATCATGAATATATCCCCTTTTTGGAAGAGGTCCAATGAATTGATTAAGGTAGATCATAAGGGGGAGCGCTCATCCTATAGAAATGACATATAGTGGCAGCAATTTCTTGTGGAGGCTCTAGTGAGCCTAGCAGAAGTGGCAAGATATGGCATCAAGGATGGATCAAGAAATATTAATGGAAGGTGAATATACGTGTGATTATATGGAACTAGTAGCATGTACTAGCACTTGACACTTTTTAACTTTGCTGCAACTGGAGCAGAGCAACTTAAGCAAGCAAATTCGAGTCTTTCGACAACTGGTTAGTGAGAACACATTATTTATGTAGCTTGCCTTTTAATATAACTTCTTTGTAATCTTGCTTCATGAAATGAAAAATAGGAAGTGATGGGTAGTTTACCATGTAAACAGATAATGGAGGTGCTTCAGTATCTCGGGACAGATGCAAGCAATGCAGCAAATTAACAGAAGTAAGTCGCTATATTAAGATTCGTGTTATTCTCTGATCCTGTATGTTTGTACAAGTGAATGGTTTCTATTTATGTATTGTTTTCCAGGATTGCTGGCCTTTTTCTTCTACTTAATAATACTTGATCTCAAAATATATGGGTACAGGAACCTTTCAAAGTCATTTGGCATAAACACTCAAGGGTAGCTAGGTAATTGTATCAGGTTCCATCCAAGACCATCGAGCTTTAAGAAACTCTTGTACATATGTGATGGTGATCATAATGGAGTAATTCATTATGCTGGAACTTCATATGGTGAACATCCATGGATGAATCCTGTGCATTGAGGCTCGAAGAACACCATGAGAAATTAATTGAGCAGATAAACGGTGTTGATGCAATGCAGTTCCATGAAGCTCCTCTTGCATGTGTGGTAGGGCCGAAAATTTCAAAGTTATGGGCCCATCTGATTGTTGGATTTATAGAGGTACATAAACCCTTATTTCTGGAGCACGTTCCAAAAATTTTGTGATCCAAGAGTGCAAATGGAGCACAATGATTCACTGGCCTACTCTTTTTTTTTTTCCTAGCTAGGCAGAGCTGCTTAGGTTGGGGCCAGCCCTAACGCTGAGAGGCCAGAAGTGTTGAGACTACAAGAAAGGCCGGAAGGCTTTGAATCTCTGGTTGGCTACCTTCACAGGGTAGGTTCTATGTTTGACTATATTAACTCCTTCATGGCTTGGACTGCTTCAAAAGTTTGTTTTGATGAAGGGCTAATCCTTATCGTAATTTGGAAATTCAATGCTTCAACTACAGCCTCATCAAGAGGGCCGCAAGCATATGAACTATCTAATAGATGATACTCGGTCACATATTATAGTGAAATAAATGTATATAACAGAGCTTAAGGCTATGCGCGGAAGATACTTATGTGAAGTGAGACTATAGCTCAAAATTTATAATGCAAATATGGTATATATTACACAGAGGATATGTTAATGTAATTTGGCTATAAGAAGGATGCAAAGACTTGACATTATGATTAGACCATACCAGAAGTGAGAGACTATTCATCATGTAGAAGTCCATTATGGGGATCGAGAGCAGATATAAAGAATCCGAGAGAAACAGAGTGTAGACAGGATAGAATAGACCTGTAGAGACAGGGAAGTAGTGTGGATTCCAAATTATGTTGCCATCATCTGAAGAGATGGATCATGTTGAACCTCAAGACCTTTTCAAATCAAACCTTCTAAAATATTTCTATATAAGGAGTCCAAGAATGTGATTTTCTGAACAGTAAACTCAGCCTTGTGAGGGCTTATTGAATCAGCCCTTTGATATTTTAGGTTAGGGTTTCTATGCCCCTCAAAAGTCTTTGTTTTCCTTTAATAAGATCCAAGACTTTCCAGAATTTAACAAGGAGCTCGATCTTTGAAGCCTAGAACAGAGGTGATATTTTTCCTTCCTGGGGCCAATGATATGACTGATCTTGACAAGGAAGTAGACCACGCAAAATTAACAAGAAACCTTTCAAAGATTGATCTTACTCATGAATTCTAGATCTTAGTAGCTAATTATTGTCCATGGATAACTACAAAGCCTGTGAATTTCATTTGAATCGACCTGCTCTATTTGACCAATTTAAATGTGACTTAAATTATATACTTGACAAAGCTACTGGAGACATGAAATAATATTAGTTAAAAAAAATACAAAAAAGTCTACATACTTTTGACTGGCTATCCAATAAAAAGTGAGTCCTCTTCCAATCTTAAGGTAGATACTCATACATAAGGCATTACTATTTTTTTAATAATGCACATAATCAAATATATCATAATGTTCATATGCTCTAACCAGCATGGCATCCAGATCTCTCACACTTTCCTGCCGCACCCTCGATCTCGTATGTCATTGGGAAATCCTCAATTCACAGGGCACTGGTCTTCATTTAGAAAGTGGTCAAAAACTGATGCCCATAACATTTACAGGGGTGGGAAGTGGATTCAAAGGGAGATGTTCGGGGGAGCGTTTGTAGTTCTGGGTTCCCTCGGCTACCTCTCTCTGAGGTGGGATACTAATTTCTCAAGGACACTCAAGGTCTTATGGGTGCTGCCCCTTCGCCTTGGCCGAGATGCTCTCACTGCTGCCACCATTGTGACTGGAATACCTAATTCCTGAGGAATATGTAGTCATGATGAGAGCATCAATGCTGAAAAAATATCCCGTATCTTCATATGCACAAGTCTGTGATGTGTTTATGAAAGAACTAGGCAAGCTTCCTCATGAAGTGTTCTTGGAGTTTGACCGGATTCCATTGGCAAGTGATTCACTTGCTTAAGTGCATGGTGCTCACACCCATGATGGCAGTAAAGTTGTCATCAAGGTTCAGCATACAAATTTGACTAACACAGTGGTTGTGGATACTGCCACTGTAGAGTTGGTTGTCAATAGTTTGCACTGGATTTTTCCTGTATTTGATTATAGGTGGTTGATTGATGAAGTGCGTGAGAGTCTTCCAAAGGAGCTAGATTTCCTATATGAGGCAAAAAATAATGAACAATGTGTTTATAATTTCAAAAGATTATCTCCTCATCTTGCACCTTATATCTATATTCCCAGAGTTGATTGGAATTTGAGTACATCAAGGTTATTGACAATGGAGTTTATTGATGGAGTTGGGGTCACTGATGTTGATGCCATCAAGCAATTTGGAATTTGGCCAAGTGATGTTGCAAAACTGATAAGCCAAGCTTTTCCAGAGATGATCTTCAAACATGGATTTGTGCATTGTGACCCACATGCTGCAATCATGATGGTTCAGGTTGCACCCTCTGGTAAAACAAGCATCCTAGGTAAAAGAAAGTGACAATTGGTATTTCTTGACCATGGTTTATATGGGGTGCTTGATCCATTAACACGGGTGCACTATGCTAAGCTTGCATGTGGCTGTTAACCATAGTAGCTTAACCTCAAGCTCAACGGTTCAATCCCTCCTTCTAGCGTGTAAAATATTGAGTTTAGTGGGATTTGGGTCCAGATTTTAAACCAAAGCTCTGATACCATGTGTAAGAGCCCTATCCTAAGGTCTACTAACAAATCTAATTTCTTCTGAAATTAAATGCGACAAGAGGTGATAACTTACCTACTTACACGACTTTTAAACAAATAAAATTTTATCATTAACATTATAATCAACATAAATTAAGGTGAATATTTCATTCTAATAAACTTTACAAGAGTAGTCTATGGAGGAATACCTATACCGGTTGCTGATGGAGATACCTTTGTCCTGTTACTCCTGCTAAACACTCCTCTTGATGGACCCAACCAGATTTACCTCCCAGCCAGCTAGGAAATAATCCCTAGTCCAGGAAACCACCACAAGTTCCCTAGCCCTCCGAGCCCAAGTCCAACCAGATGTAGTGTGTGTGTCCAAGATGAAAGATCCATACCAAGATAACAATACTTCTCTCCTCGCAACAACCCAAGAAACCTCCACAGGTTCCTAAGGTCTCCAAAAACACAACAAATCCAAACAATCACAACCAAACCCACAATCATAAGCAAGACCCAACATCCCCCTTTCTCCCTTCCCCCTTCCCTTTTAATACCCTCTTTCCCTTCTCCATCTCAACCACCTCTCATAAATATCATTAACTTCTCATCCATCCTTCCAGTTGACTTCTCTTCTCCCAAGTAAAGCTGGGAGTACATTTGGAAATGTGACATAAATATAAAATTGGGAATTTAATGGGAAAGGATCATGTCTTCTCGCAAGTAAATCTGAAAGGTACATTTGCGAATGTGAAATGAAAATATATATTGATAATGAGTTGGAGAGGACCATGTCTTCTCCCACGTGAATGTGAGGGTACATTGGGGGATGTGAGATGTAATTACATGGAGAGGACCATGTCTTCACCCTAGTAAATGTGAGGGTACATTGGGGAATTTGAAATGAATATATATATTGATAATGAGTTGGAGAGGACCATGTCTTCTCCCAAGTAAATTTGAGGGTACATTGGGAACGTGAGATGAATACATATATTATTTGAAATAATGGAAGGAGACCATATCGTACCTAGTATTCAATTTGAATGGTAAGTGGGGAATTTGAATAATGGAAATGATGAATTTTATATTAGACCAATATTTCTCAATATTTTCAGATAATGTAAACATTAACAAAATTTGCAGGATAACATTTAAGTGGGGCATTACAGGTTGTATGCCTAGTTGCTCATTCATTCGTGTGTTTCCTTGATCTTGTTTTTCTTTATATTTTTTGAAGGTTTCCTTGTATAATTTTTTATCCTCTTCTGGGATAAACCTTTCGTCCAAGTGTCTCCATTTGTCTAGAAATTTCCTCAGAATTTCTTCTTTTGTTGTTGGGTCTTCCCCTTTGCTAATATCTATTTCCATTACTTCATTTTCCAGTTTATCCTCCTTTTCTTTTCCTACCTTTTCCCATGTTTCTCTTTGGGTTTTTTGTTTAGTGTTGTTTGTGTCTTGACTTGTATTTCTTTCCTGTTCTTTTTCCTCCTGATAATCCATTACTCAGATCTCTAAATTTTCTTCTTCTACTACATGTAGGATTTCAAACCGATTTACCTTATTTGTTGTAACTGGTTTTTCTTTTCTTCCGTCCTTAGGGGTTTCCTTGGTAGGTTTTTTCCTGTTTTTTATCTCTTGGAACCCATCATTATCTTCTATACTTTTCCTCTGTTTCTTGGTCTTCCGTTCTTCCTCTTCGGCATTAAGGTGGCATTGCTTGTAGAGGTGCCCATATTCGTGGCATTTTCTGCATCTGAAGGGGATGTTTTCGTAGTCCAATGCCTGTTGCCACACCTCGTTGTGGTATTCTAGCTCCACTGCCCCTGGGAAAGGGTTCACTATGTTCATATAGATGTAGATTCTTGCATAAGAGGTATATCTTCCTTTCTTTGTTGATTAAGCTATTTTGACAAAGCTACCTATGGTATTTCCTATTCCTTCCAGGATCTTTGGATCCCAGAAATCCATTTGTAATCCAAACAGTATTACCCACACTGGCACTGCTAGGAATTTTTCTGTATCAGGGTTATAACATTCCTCCTATTACCTGATAAATAAACCTACATTATTATGAAAATATGGACCATTTTCAAACACTATTTCTTTATCTTGCGGGTTTGAGAAGATTACCGTAAAGAAGCCATGTGCACCTTGCTTCAACTCTATGTGGCCTCGAGTTTGCCATTTTTGTTGTATCCATCTTGTTAGGTCTTTCTCTGATGACCAAACATCGATGAACTTGCATATTAATGCATGGTACTTCATGTAACTTCTATAGTGCTCGAGTTTGTTCATAGGAATAACAAATCTCGATTTTTCTGTTGTACACGGTAAGCATTTCCCTTTGCTTCATGCCTGCCATTCTACTCCGAGGACTGGTTTTGGTGTCCTTATCTCCTCTGGTTTGTTTTTGCTTATTCCCTCTCCTGCCCTGCATCTCTATAGGAGGGAATCTCTCCTCTCCTGATTTCCTCTGTCATTTCTGTGCTCACTTGGTTTCAGTGCCTCTTGTTCGCTTGTTTTCGAGGGGATCTCTCCCCTCCTGACTTCCTTTGTCATTTTTATGCTCACTTGGTTTCAATGCCTCTTGTCCGCTTGTTTTCGAGGTTTTCCACACCACCTACCTCATGGCCATGTGACCATTAGGATTGTAGAGCTCCAAGAAACCCTCATCATTTAAAACGAATCCTTAGCTTGACATTTGCTCTCTCTTAACGAGTTAGACAAATTATAATAAATAATGTCTAAATTTTTTAGTAATGAGTAAATATAAAATATTTTATGGCTAACAAATAATCAATATTAAAAATATATATATATTAAAAGGAAAAACATCATATGTGAATCTTTTATTTCATTTGGGATAGTGTTAATC
>APFE031618785.1:28658-58191 GCA_000404065.3 Pinus taeda | reverse complement strand
ACTTGATCGCTTGGATAGATTCACAAAAGAAAAATCATTCCAAGAATTTGATAATCAGATTCCACATCTTGAAGGGGGGATTCCTATACTAGATCAACATGTGGAATCTTCTTCTGAGGAACACTCTCCCCCGCATGAAACTCTAACGACAGATGATGCTTTAAGTGATGTGATTAATAGAATTGGGATACTCAATCTTGATTCAGTCCCAACTCAATCAACGAAGCAGCCTAGACCATCTAAGAAAGGTCCCCGAAAGTGGCTGACAAAGACACTTAAAAGTGTTCATCCTGATGAGGTAGGAAAGTCAGGAAATAGAAATTCAAATCGACAAAATGGAGGTGATGTGGATGACTCTAATTCACCTGTTGATATGGATGTTTCTTATGATTGTGAATTGAACTTGTCTACAGATTTTGAACCAACTTCCTTCAAAGAAGCTGCTTCTCATGATGAATGGAAAGAAGCGATGCAAAAGGAGTATGATACCCTAATAAAGAACAACACTTGGAAGCTAGTTGATCCTCAATTAGGAACCAAAACCAATTGGCTGCAAGTGGGTCTACAAGAACAAGTATAAAGCCGATGGCTCACTTGACAAGCACAAAGCTAGGCTTGTGGCAAAAGGTTTTCCATAGAAGGAAGGGGTCGATTATGAGGAGACCTTTTCCCCCACAGCAAAATGGGCTACCATTTGAACACTCTTTGCCCTAGCATCTTAGAATAGTTGGAAAGTCCATCAAATGGATGTAAAAACTACTTTCTTAAATGGAGATCTAAAAGAGAATGGTTTTATGTCTCAGCCTAAAGTATTTGCTGTGAAAGAACATGAACATAAAGTATGCAAACTTGTGAAGTCCTTGTAGGGCCTCAAAATAAGCACTGCGAGCTTGGTATGAAAAACTAACTGAGCATCTTCTGAAACTCAATTTCAAACATTATGATCTTGATGACACAACCTTATTTGTCAAGAAAGTTGGCAAAACTGTTGTATATATTGTGGTATATGTAGATGATCTTTTGATGACAGGGAACAATGAAAGCTACATTGCATCCATAAAGAAGGAATTCGAGAAAAATTTTGAAATGACTGATTTGGGCTATGTTCATTACTATCTTGGCATTGAAGTAACCCAACACCCGAAGTCCATATTTCTTTCTCAAAAGAAATACATTGGAGATCTATTGAAAAGGTTTGGCATGATAGAATGCAATCCTCTTACTACTCCAATGGAACAAAACTTAAAGCTCACATCTATTGAAGGAAAATAATTTGAGGATGCAACAAAGTATAGACAGCTTGTAGGAAGTCTTAACTACCTAACTACTACTAGACCAGACATTTCGTTTGTTGTTGGAATCCTCTCCAGGTTTATGTAAAAGCCTTGTGAGGGACATTGGTTTGATGTAAAAAGAGTTCTAAGGTACTTGAAGGGAACTCAAGACTTTGGAATCAAGTATACACAGGTGGACGAATTCAACTTGATTGGATACTCTGATTCAGACTTCGATGGAGACAAAGAAACCGAGGTATCTACTTCAGGATATGTTATGAGTCTTGGATCAGGAGCTGTCTCCTAGAGATCACACAAACAATTTGTTCCAACAGATTCCACAACAGAAGCAGAATACATGGTAGCATCTGAAGCAACAAAAGAAATTGTGTGGCTCATGAAAATTCTTGAAGATTTGCAGGTAAAACAAGTAAAATCAACTCCACTCATGATTGACAATACCTTTGCAATAAAGTTGGCCAAAAACCCAAAGTTCCATGATCGAACGAAGCACATCAATACCAAATATCATCTGATTCGACATCATGTTGAGGCCAAAATAATCCATCTCCATCATTGTTCCACCAATGAGCAAATTGCCGACATCTTCACCAGAGCACTTGGAAGAGAAAAGATTGAACGATTTAGAATGATGCTTAGACTCACCAACATCCCTTCAGATTAAGGGGGGAATGTTGACACCTAATCATCATGATTGGGTGAATAAATAAAATCAATGTAAATAAATAATAAGAGACATGAACAGTCATCGAGAGATGAAGTGAACAGTGTCCCTCATGTATATAATGAAGACCAACCCGAAGGAATAATACATATGAATCAATTTTGCTTTGAGGAGTTACTACTTGGCCTAACAAGTATAGTGATATTTATTTAAGTAAAAAAAAATAATTTTATTAAACTTATAATTTTATGGTATGATAAGTAGTTATATATATAATAATTGAAAAAGAAAATATGATATTTTATTCTTATATTAAATAACATTTATTTTTAAATTTTATTTAGATTAAGTTGAAATAGATTTGTTTTAGTGTAGTGATATTTTTTTAAGTAAAAAAAATGCTTAATTTAATTAAAAAAAGGGAAGAAAATTGTATTATGTAAAAGTTGAAAGCATTTGGTTATATATGTCTTTAGTTTGATTAGCATTAAAATAGAAATTATAAAAATTAATAAAAGCAATAAAAGAAAAGTTATAAAAATTATAAAAATTATGCCAGGTTAAGTGGGATAAAAATCACCTATTTCTCCTTTGCTTTTATTTTTTGAATCTTTTTGCTAAACCCCATGGTTGGGTTTGACTATTTCCATGCCTAATTCATTTCGATGGTTGGGTTCGACTATTTCCATGGCTAATTCATTTCGAACAGTCTACAAGGGAACTTCTTTTTTATTGAGTCTACTTTCAGAGGCATGGGTTCACTTTATAGCCACCTTCCCTTTTCATTTTGTGGTTCCTCCTTCTACATTGATGCTTGGATCTCTAGCTTTATACTTCCATCTGCTTGGTTACAATGTAGTGATATTTTGTTGGCATAAAAAATAAGCATGGTAATAATTAATAAAATATGTTACATGCAACATGAGTTTATGGAAGGTGGTACTAAACTCCTCTAAGCCATGGAAGTTGTTTCTCTTCTATCTAAATGATGATTTTACATGCTTTCTCTTTAGGAATTTCATAGTACACCATCATTTTACTTTAAAAACCACTAAAATATTCTTCCCCATAGAGAAATTACAAAACTACTTTGTATAAGCATCAATTTGTCTTTGCATTAATAGGGGCAATTTAGTCCATATGCAATTAATAGGTTCATAGAATTTTTTTAAGTCTATTTATAAGTAAATAAAGGAAAATTTTGTGATCGAGATTTAAACATGAATGCAACAAATTACAGATATAAACATAAATACAAATAAATTACAGATATAACCATAAATACAAAGATGCAGTAGAAACAACACTTCATTTCATTAATATCAAATACTGAAATATGCTTACAAATAGAATGGAAATAAGACTAGCTCGTGCACTCTGAGAAAATATATGGCGGCTACATGTCTCTGAATTGTGTTACATTGACGCTCAAAGGTCTGTTTATTATTGAGAAACAATGGAAAACCCTACACATCCAAACACCTAACCCAACCTAACCCTACGAGATGAAGCACCAAAACTGTGGACCCCTTTGGGTAAATTGGTACATCAACTTCCAAGAGTTGTAATTTGGAATACGATCTTTGTTTGGCTATCATAATACCTCGTTTCAAAGATCTCGAAGTGAAAACCCAAAAAAAATTGGCAAGCCAATTTGGGATGTTTTTTGTTTTTCAGTTTTCCCTAAAACCTCTATCATAATATCTCGTTTCAAATATCTCGAAGAGAAAGCCCAAAACAAATTGGCAAGCCAATTTGGGATGTTTTTTGTTTTTCTGTTTTCCCTAAAACCTCTGTCATAATACCTCATTTCAAAATCTCGAAGAGAAAGCCCAAAACAAATTGGCAAGCCAATTTGGGATGTTTTTGGTTTTTCCGGTTTCCCTAAAAGTATTGTTTATGGTCTCAAAACGGCTCCTGAAATTCAGGGGCAAAAAACTGTCAAAAATAGTAAACTGTGCTACAATTAAAAGAAACCGGAAAACTAAAAAAGACAATGTTGGTGTTCTTGCTGAAAAAGACAATGTGAGGGTCCAATAAGAATATCCAAATTGCAAACAATATCCATTTAGATTATTTTCATACCAAAATAAAACTTTTGGAAATGGACCATTTAGATTTTCCTTAAACAAGTTGTTAGTTCTTTGATTTCGTCTTCCTTCAGCGATTAATTCTTTGTTTGCACTAAAAATTGGAAATTAAGAGTTGGAAGTTCATCTCCTCCTCATAAGTCATTTGGATGTTCAGAACTGGAGGTTCATCTAGCCTCATAAATAATTTTCCTTGGTCAATGGAAGTTCATCTCTGCCTCATAAATCATTTGGATGTTCAGAACTGGAGGTTCATCAAGCCTCATAAATAATTTTCCTTGGTCAATGGAAGTTCATCTCTGCCTCATAAATCATTTGGATGTTCAGAACTAGAGGTTCATCTAGCCTCATAAATAATTTTCCTTGGTCAAGCTGTTAGGATGAATAAAAAACAATACTTAGAAACATATAGGTATTTACATGTTAAATTCAAAAAGTATTCGAGACCAGTCCGAAACGACTAGCCAAAAATATTTCATTTGTTTACTACATGGGCGTATGTACTTAACACAACTGCTAAAGACATTTGAATGAGATAATGTTTCCGGATTTTCTATTTCGCTAAGGCACCAGAAAGAATATGAAAAAACACACCCCAACAAAAAGTAATACGACCAAACAACTACTCCATTAGACGCTATACAATACAAGAGGCTTATGCCTGCAACCAAATGCAAACAACCCTACGAAACCACATATCCAATCTTCTGTAGCATAGCAGAAGTACAAAAAAAATATGGGATTGAAACGACCCAAAAGAAGAACTTAAATTTAGTACACGGGAACATAGCTTTCATAGCCTTTTCTTTAAGCATGTCCCATGTTAGTGCAGATTGAATTTACCCATCCAACAAATTCAGCAACGCTAATCTAAAAAATCCGGGAAGGCTGCTGGCTTCATGAAGAGGGATGACTACAATCATATAAAACACAAACTTTGATATAAACACGGAAACATAATTTTATACATCAGAGTGTGTTACATATGTTTCCTTAGAAGTTTATCCTACAGAGTGTGCTACATTTGTTTCGTCGGTTTGAGAAAAACATATGGAATTATTTTTTTTAATTACAAAAAAAAACCAAGCCAAATTGAATTAGTATAAACCCAATCCAAATTGAGAATATCATATTAATTGTAAATAAAGTGACTTTTTTATTTTATTGTGAAGAATAGTTATTTGTGGAAATGATTGGAAAATACCTAATATAATTTTTCATAAAATCTAAGAGGTAAATGTCCATAATCATCCATAGTGAAAGAAGGTTTTGAACCTTTCCTAAAATATCATGACTTAGAAAGAATTTATGATATTAAATGAATAAAGATAAAAAGCACTTTTTTTTGTAACATGTTATATATATTTTGTTAGTGTGAGTGTTTGTAGCTTTCCTTCAGTGATCAAATATGCTTTTACAAAGTGATTTTAAGGTGTGAAGGTCAAATTTTGTCATTTCAGTGAGTCTTCAAGTAAAAGTTGGTCACTGGTTATTAGGTCTAAGATTTTATTTTACTCTTTTCAAAGTTGTCCAAATGTCACTTCATGTCACCATTCAGCTGAATGTACCATCATTCAGAGGGTTGTCATCATCATGTCAAGTTCCAATGGGTCATTTTACATCTTGTTCATGCTTCAGTTGCGCTTAGGTAAGGTTCATTTCCCTCTCCTATGGTTTTGAAGGTAATTTCTCTTGGATGGTCAAATCATTAGCAAAACTTATATCCTTATGTTCATACACCTTCCCTTATCCTTAATGTACCTTATTAAACACTTCCCATCACTGAGATCCCCCGAATTTCTCATTTTCGCACAGACCCTAGTTTTTTGTTACAACTTGACAATTTTCTAGGCTAGGCTTGTGTTTTGCCCTTTTGGACTTCCTCCCCTCACTTAATCTTTGAAATTCCACTTTCCCCTACTTCCTAGCATCCCTCCCTACTTCGAAAAATTTTCTCAAGAATTTAGAAGCCCTTTATCCCCTTCATTTCACTTCATTTCAATAAATCCACTGTTCCACACATCAGGATAGGTTTTACTCCAATGATGTTTCTGAGAAATAAAAGATGAATTTGGGAAACCTGAGAGAGGTTTTTGTCCACAATATGCCAAGGAAGAAAAACCTCCTTCATGTTTTACACAGGTGTCATGGTTTTAGAGAAATGTCAAAAATACAGTTGCCTTGGGAGAATTGATGCACCTCTGAAGTGATCTTGGGAAAATAAAGTTTTTTCCTAGCTTGGTTGGCCAAATGACTTTCTTTATGCATTCAATGATCACTAGACACAAAGATATTTCTAATGAGCTATCATGAGCTCCATTTGGAGTTGAGGAAGACTTTCAAAAGTTGATTGCAACAGTACTCTGCCTTTAGGCAGCCTCATTTGGCACATTTTGACCAGTCTTGGGAGATTTTACTTTTGATAGGGAAACATAACTCCAAATTGAAAAATTTAGTTGGGTTGGAAATTAGACTCAATAACCTTTCAAATGAGCTATCCTGCGCCCAATGTGGACACCGATAAGGCCTCCAAAAGTCTCCTGCAAAAAGTGTTATGCATTGGGTTTGGTGGCGTGGCGCATTGGGCAACTGGCGCAGCGCACTGGGCTGTGGTTTCCAGTGCAAATTTACACAGGCACGATGCACATAACTGGCGCGGCGCGTTGGGTTTGATGCATAGTGGATACAGCTGGAAAGCTCGAAATCTTCACCAATTCATCCCAAATCACCCAATATGCTTGGATCATCATTTGTGCAAGTAGGTTGAACCTTTATCACTGCTTTTCATCCCATTTCGGTGCTTGTTTGATGGTGGTTGTCTTATGGTGGTTGGCTAAGAAAATCAAACCCTACCTCTCTCTCCAAAGAAAACAGTGCTAGGGTTTTGTATCAATTGTTTGGCTGCCAAGTTTTCCTCACCTCACCACTCCCTTCATTTTTTCCCTTGATTTCCCTATTCCCTAAACTCACATATCCCTAAATTCACTAATCCCATATCCCAACTTCCATTTCCAAAAATCCCAAACACAAACTCCCAAACCCTAGTCCTATACGAAAACTCCCAAATTATTCCCTAATTCCTTATTTTCTTAACTAAACCCTACCCCAATAGTCCCTAAATCCCTCATTATTTCCCCCCTCCGCAGTCTCTCATATCACTATTTCCCTTGGTGGCAAAAGTAAAAAAACATCACAAATCACCTACTTATCATCAAGACAGCTCTAAGAAAGCTCACCCACTAGCAAACATGGAGTCTGATCCTTCATATGACCGTGATGAAGAGACATACGCTGGAGCAAAGAAACAAGAAGCTTGAGGATCAACAAGTGATTATGGAGTTGTAAAACATTTGGGAGAACCGCCAAGATGCCCAAAGGAGGAGGGTGGAGTTCACTTTACTCGAGAAAGAGATCAATGCCGATAGGGAGTCTTGGCTTAAGAGAGCCAACATCCACTTAGAGAGATTGTTGGAGA
The DNA here is from genome assembly GCA_000404065.3 of Pinus taeda. Taxonomy (NCBI): domain Eukaryota; kingdom Viridiplantae; phylum Streptophyta; class Pinopsida; order Pinales; family Pinaceae; genus Pinus; species Pinus taeda. The sequence goes on along the minus strand of APFE031618785.1, from coordinate 50,667 downwards.
AGGCCAACAAGGAGAAAAACTTGTTGAGACACATGACTTTTCGTTACATGGCCAGGAACCAAGTTTGTAAGGCACGAATCATGTGTTTAAAGGCAAAATTGAGGAAGGCATCAAAGAGGCAAAATGAGCATGATCGACTTCAGATATTGGCCGAGGCTTCCTTGTCCCAACATAGTTCTTGATAGAGAATCCTCAGCCCAAATTTCAAAAAAATTGGGGCATTTTTTGCATTTTGGAAAATTTTGGCACAAAATCTAGGAATGTTTGCCCTATGTGTCGTGCCATGTGGCACTCGCTTTTGCTAGGAGCCTCCAAATCACAAAAAATCAGCATTTTTGGATTTGGAATGAAGAATTATTCTTTCCTACCTATGGCCAAGAAATTTGGGTAGGTTTTGAGCCTTCAAAAATGTCAAAAACACTCAAAAAATAATCTTACTGCCCCTATTTTGACACATAGGAAGCAGCCTTGGGATATTTGATTTTTGACCGGGCAAATGAAGGCCAAATTGAAAAATTCCACTTGGGTTGAGAAGTAGACAGATAGACCTTTCCAGCAAGCACACTTGGAGTGAATGTTAACACCGGGAAGGCCTCCAAAAGTTTGTCCAAACAGGTGCGGCGCATAGAAAATCAGGCGCGGCACATAGAGGAAAAATTACCAGTTTTACCAAGTATTGCTCTGTTTTTCACCCAGTTTTGGCCAGTTTGACTTTTTCACTTTCTTAATGTCAAATTGTGATGTAATTTCATGAACATTGATGGATCATGATGTAAATATGTCAAATTTTCACTTGGTTAGGTAGATTCATCAGTGAAAAAGTTGTTTGAAACTGAATGAATTAGTTCCCTTGTTTCTAGAGACATGATGTTTCATTGCCTGATTTCTAGTTCCTTGTTTAGAATCAGTTGGATCAGCTCCTAAAGATGTGAGCTCGACCCCTAGAGGCTAGGATGAGCTATACTTTGTCTATATTATGTGTTTTTTCATTCATTAGCATGGTTGGATTCTTGAGAAAGTAAGGAGCTTCATTGTACATTCATATCAGTATTTTGGCTAAGGAATTGAGACGAGGGTTTGCAGTACTCTTTGGGATCCCTGTGGCATTTGTTTTGGTATAGCGCTTTCTTATGTTTTTGTAAACTTATTCATGTGTTATGTATATCATTTCTATCTTATTTCTTCTCAGCTAAATCAAACAAGTGTGTAAATAGAATACATTGAAATTGCAGTGCTCTACTTGAAGCTTGCTTTAGTTTCTTGATGTTTTCAACTGTTTGGAGAGGATCCATGGCTTCTCTTTCCCTCTTCAACTCCTCCTCTGTCTAATCCATCCATCTCACTTGATTTAGAGTGCCAAATTCAGTTGCCTACCTTGCCCCATCGAGATCCCTACAAGACTGAGCTTCATTCCCTGCACCCAAGATCTGCCTTTCCCTTAGAGCCCACAAAATCATCATTTTATCCAATCAAACTCTTTGCACCTATACCTAGCCTAAGATCAGTAGCTATATCAGTCGATCGCAAGCCTTTAGTGATCATAATTTGTTGAGATTGACCCGGAGAGAGCCCTCTACTGACCTGATAGGGCTAGCTACCAGGCTGAGTGTGGTTTGATGTTGGTCTTGGATCCTACCTTTTCAGCCTAAGGTAAATCTAGGCTCTAACATAGTGGTGACCGTACTGGGGAAGAAAGTTTATTTTCATTGTTTGGCTTTGTAGACTACAGACAGAGCCTGAAGTTAGCCAGGTAGCCTTCAAAACGCTCTTGAAAGTAAGGAGCTTCATTGTACATTCATATCAGTATTTTGGCCAAGGAATTGAGACCAGGGTTTGCAGTACTCTTTGGGATCTCTGTGGCATTTGTTTTGGTACAGTGCTTTCTTATGTTTTTGTGAACTTATTCATGTGTTATGTATATCATTTCTCTCTTATTTCTTCTTAGCTAAATCAAACAAGAGTGTAAGTAGAATACATTGAAATTGCAGTGCTCTACTTGAAATTTGTTTTAGTTTCTTGATGTTTTCAACTGTTTGGAGAGGATCCATGGCTTCTCTTTCCCTCTTCAACTCCTCCTCTGTCTAATCCATCCATCTCACTTGATTTAGAGTGCCAAATTCAGTTGCCTACCTTACCCCATCGAGATCCCTGCAAAACTAAGCCTCATTCCCTACACCCAAGATTTGTCTTTCCCTTAGAGCCCACAAAAGCATCATTTTATCTAATCAAACTCTTTGCACCTATACCTAGCCTAAGATCAGTAGTTATATCAGTCGATTTCAATCCCTTAGTGATCATAATTCGTTGAGACTGACCCGGAGAGAGCCCTCTCCTGACCTGGTAGGGCTAGCTACCAGGCTGAGCGTGGTTTGATGTTGGCTCTGGATCCTACCTTTTCAGCCTAAGGTAAATCTAGGCTCTAACATACTCCATAAAAAATATGTTGATTTAAAAATGTTTCTCAAAAAGATTTTAATGTAAACAAATAGTTTTTTAATGTAAATAGGTTTTTTTTTTTTTTTGGAAATTTGATAAACTAAATTTGATTTCAATTCACCTTAAATGTTATCATGGATCCATCTTAACTCCCGATGTACCAAGCATGGAGAGGGAACAAATCTATTTTTCACTCTAAAAAAGGTTTGCACCTCAAGAGATTTGATCCCTAAGTGTTTGGTACACTAGACTTAAGATGGATATATGTTGGTTTTACTTTAAAACTTATTGCCCCAAGACAGTGATCATTTCCTTATTTTATTTTTATTTCAATGTAATTTGATAAGTCAAAATATTTAACATAGTAAGATATGACAAGACCTTACATGTCTTTATTATTGGGTTGGAGAGAGCCTATTGAGACAATAAATTTTAAAATAAAAAAACCTAAATCCATCTTAATTAGAAAAATCAAATCTCTTAAAATACAAATATCATTGAGAATTAAAAAAAAATTGATTTTTGTTAGCACTCGATAAATAAAAAATTAAACAAATTATAATAAATAATATTTAAATTTTTTACCATAAATAAATTATTATTAGAAGGAAAAATATCATATCTGAATCCTTTATTTGGAAGTGTCAATGCTTGCTTTTGTAAATTTAATAGTAATTTAAAAAACTGAGATGACCTCTTGGAACATTATCTCATAAGTTTTAATTACAATTTCATCGCTAAATAATTTCAAGATCCTCACTTCCAGATAGTTACGGCTATCATATATATATGAGAGAGTATGATGAAGTGAAATGATTGAATTGCGTTTTGCATTGTGAAAAATGGTAAGTTGCTATAAACTTACTATGCAATAACAATTATGAAAAAAAAAAAATATGAGAGAGTATGATGAAGTGATTGGAAGGCGTTTTGCATTGTGAAAAAAGGGCAAGTGCATTTAGTAAGTGATAACCATAATGGAAAAGGGAAAAAAAACATGGTACATTTCAGATGCGGAGAATTTATTAAGCTTGTAATTTTATCCTAGGATAAGTAGTTATATATATATTAAAGTAAATCATAATAATTTTTTATAGGATTGTGTTTATTGAAAAAAAAACAAAAAATATATGACTATTTATTTTATTATTAAAATAATTATTATTTATTATTTTCTGTTTAGATTAATTGAAATATATTTTTAAGTGTTTTAATATTTTTTATATATTTTTTTAATTTTATTCAACTTGAAATAAAGAAAAGTTGTATTGTAAAGTTTGAAAAGCACCTCTTTGTTAATATTGTTTTTTAGTTGATTGACAAATAAAAGAAAGTTTATAAAAATACATAAACTATGCCTAAATTAAGTGTGATAAAAATCACTTAACTTCTTAAATTTGTCTTTATTTTTTTTTAGCTTTTTACTAAACCCTATGGTTGGGTTCAACTATTTCTTTTTTCTTTTTAGTCTAAACTTTCAAAGGCATGGGTTGGACCCTTCCCTTTTCATTTTGTGGTTCATCCTTATACATTGATGCTTAGATCTCTAGCTTTATACCTCCATCTACTTGGTTATCATGTAGTGATATCATGTTGGCATAAAAAATAATGATGTGTAATAAATAATAAATTATATTACATGCAACATGGTTAGAGTTTATGGAAGGTAATGATGGGTATTAGATAGTAAAATATATTACATGCAACATGGCTAGAGTTTATAGAAGGTGGTACTAAACTCTTCTCAGCCATGCAGGTTGTTTCCCTTCCATATAAATGATGGTTTTACATGCTCAAGGTGCTACTAAACTCCTTTGAGCCATGCAGGTTGTTTCCCTTACATCTAAATAATGATTTTACATGCTCTCCCTTAAGTTTGTTTCCCTTCCTTCTAAATGATGGTTTTACATGCTCAAGGTGGTACTAAACTCCTCTGAGGCATGCAGGTTATTTCCCTTCCACTTAAATGATGATTTTACATGCTCTCCCTTAAGGAATATCAAATGGAATAACTATTTATACAACATAAAGTATTGAGTTCTTTTGGTTTTGGATTTGGTGTTATCTATGAACATGGTAAACATCTTTATATGGTTCTCTCTATTTTCCATTTTTACTAAAGTTATTTTCTTGGTCTTTCCTTATTTTTGGGCCTGGCTGAGTTAGCATCTTGGTTCCTCCTGTTTCTTAACTCCCAATAAACTTTGGCTCCTCATAATTTTTCTATATATGAAGCTCTAGCATGTGGCAATTAACTATGGAACTTCTTTTACTTCAATTCAAAGTGTATATTTTGAGGGTATCCTCCGATTTGTTTCACCTTTCCTTTGGGTTTTCTAGGTGGCCCATATTATCCACATATCTCTCCTCACTACACCACCTTATGACCCTTATTCAACCTATTAACTTGTGAACTTGTTACCTCAACTCCTTTCTTCCTGTTAACTAGTTACCTCATCTCCTTGTTTCTCTAGATAGTGTTCCTACAAGCATGCCTTAGCATGGTTTAGGCCAACACAATAGAACCAATATTGGTCACAAGGGATCCCCCAAAACTTGTGCTCAAATAAATGCTAAGAACTCATCTAATAATTGTTGGGTTTAGATGTATCTAGAATAGAGAAATGAAGTTAATATTCTAGAGCCTGAAACAAAAGTAGAAATATGGCTCATGTAAGATAAGAAATAGAACAAAATGTGGGTCAAGGAATCCTTGACACTAGAACTAGAAAGATACAATGGATATAATCAAATAGTGGACCTATATTAGCCAGTGAAAAGCATCATGGAAAAGTGATGGTGGAAATGATTGAGGCCAAGTAGGATATCTTGTTATGCATAGATGCTATTCAACTCCAAGTGAAAAAACTAGATCATAAGGTCTATTATCTCACAAAAAATATTGCCATCTTGGAATTCCAGGATTCTGAAAAGGAAGAGGATCATCTAGTGGTAGAAAAATTGGACTCACACTTTAGGTAATCGTATTGAGATTTTTTTTTTTTTACTTTTCATCAACAATAAATATTCGTAGTAGTTTAATTTAAGTAGGCTATGCATGCGAAACCCAAACATAATATCTCCCAAATGACAAAGAATTTCCACTAGCATGGCTACTTCAAGAGTATATGAAGCTTACCTGTCGTCATTGAGAGTGGAGACATGAGAAATACAGTGGGATTTTTGCGCAATGGGACTAGGTATGTTCACAATTTAGCTATACATAAAATGAATGCAACAAAATCGATCTCGGATTGAATGATAACAAAGAGGCATGTTGTGCATAATCAGATCATATAGATTGGGGGAAGTTTAGGTCACAATGAAGATAGTGAAGGAAAGAGAGTAGAGAGGGGTGCAAAGGAGGAGTTCATGCATCAAGAGTGGAGCATAGTGCCATGAAGAGGGCCCTCCACCTAGATACAAGGAGAATAACACCATGATGGAGAAGAAGAAAGGGGAGTGCAACATCCAAGAATTGACATGGAAGTGAAAAAGGAAGGGGAAGGACACCTCGATGTAGAGGATTTTCTACACCCCATTTTCCAAGCCATAGGCATACTTTCGATTGGAGCGATGATCCCACACACACCTTTTGAATTGGAGGTATGTTCTTTTTTGCTATTTTTTCTCAATTGTCGGTGTCATGAAATTATGACCACTTGGATAGTGATAGTAGTATTAGGGAGAGAGAGAAAAAATTAGAAGGAGGATACATAAGTTTAGGTACAAGAATTAAACAAGTCAAAGAAATAGAAATAGGTACATGTACATGTGCAGGGGAAGCTTAGGCATCTTAGGTGGAAGAAACAATTTGAATTGTGTTATTTGTGACAAGGACCGTAAATGTAGAATAGGTATACACCAGGAGACCAAACACGGTAAGTGTTGATTCTACATTAAGACTACTAATATTCCAGAGAGTAGAACTAAAGACCTAGAACAACATTAGACTGTATGTGAAGCCATGTGGGCTACTAAAAAAATCCCAAATGAAGGAACATAAATAGCTCGACTAGAGACCACTTTTCAAGACCATGCACTTGCATGGTATATGAATTATAAAGCCACCTCATCCTTGAGACAACTTTGAACTTTGGAATATATCAAATAGGCATTATTGAAAGAATTCCAAATGCCCAAGTTAGAGTCCCAATGTATAATTGAGATCAAATAGATTACGTAGACCAACAATGATTCATTGTGGGACTATAATTAGAGGTTGTGGACAGACTAACATTCCAAATGCTCGATGCATTACATTGGGAGTGGTTTATCATAGGGTTATATCCATATCACACTAACATAACAAAAAGTGACTTGATAACTCAAGACATTGGAGATTTCTATGCGGTTGGAGACTATGCCAACATGTGGGGAGAGTAGTGTAGGTACAGTTGCAATTGGTTGCATCTATGCTATAATACAGGACCTCACAAAGAGTAAGGGTAAATGTAAGGAGGTATGATCTACAATTTGTAGGAGGGAGGGACATCATCGCAATGAATGCTCGACTGTAAGAGATTTTTTCACTATAGCTATAGTGAATCCATTGGTCCAAGGTAAGGGATTATGGTGTGAGCTTTTCAAAGCATGGGGTTACCTACCAACAAACTACCCTGTGATGTAGAATTTTCGTAGAGCTCAATAAGGACACCATTTATGATTTTTGTAAATCAAATAATCATGACATTCACTCTTGTTACACATTGGAGATAATGTGTGAATATTCCTTAGATGCCTACTGCATACAAGTGGTAGAGGGAGGTTATGGGGCTGCACAAAAATATTAAGGGAGAGATTATCTCGAAACAATGTGAGGATAGGAACCTCCAAGAAGAGGATAGGGCCCATATGCAAGAGGGTTAGGGGGATTCAGATGGAGAAGAGGATAAGTAATTTTCTATAACCATGGTCATCTAGGATAATTGGTGAGAGATGGTATGAATCCATGCATGACTTATATATATTGTAAGTGTTTGACCAGATCGTAAAGGATTTCCCACAACTATTAGTAAAATGGTAGATGGTAGGATAAGTGTAGACCAAATGTGTGTGTAGTGACTAGAGGTGGGACCAAGACAAGCATGGATGTGCTGAACCCACCAAAACATCCTCATTAGTGGGTGTGAAAATCTACAAAAACTTATCCAACATTTGACCCTGCCAAGGATAATCAAATGTAGAAGGAAGCAAGGAAGGACTTCCTAATTATAGAATGGGGAGCATCAAACTCAACAAGGAAGATGTAGGGGCCACTAGTATATGATGCTCCACTAATGTTTGACGAACCCTTACATGAGGTGATGCCATGGGAGGTAAGTCCCATCCAAAAATTCTTGAGGAGTTGTTTGAATTCAATGAGAAATGAATAGGAAATTGAGAGACTACATAAGATAATTGATCGCTATGCCCAAGAAACTGTGGAACACTATGGGTAGGACAAGGAATCTAACTTCACATAGTTACCTATAAAGAAAATAAAGCAAGTGTTACACAAAATGTGCATGAACAAGGAATTTACATTCAACGCCTAGATAGTTGACTGCAACATGGATAATTCCATCGCGATTTAGGTCCTCACATTAATATCCTAGAAAAGAATACTTGGGAATTGATGGGAAAATCTAAGCTTGTATGGTCATCGATCTAGTTGTTCCTTGCTAATTAATATTGAATATTCCTAATCAGGTTGTTAGTGGATGTGTAAGTGAATATTGATGGAGTAAAGAGTCTGGAAAACGTCAATGTTATTGAAATTTTTGATGGCACAGACCCGTACGTAGCCTTACCTAGTATTGATTAAGCATTTAATAACTAGGCTATTATTAACTTGAAAAATAGGCAACTGATTTTTCAATTAGGAGTTTTGTGGATCGTCGTGCCATTGGATGCTAAGGAGGGGGACGACTATGTCAAACTAGTGAGAGAGGACCTCGATGCAGTCAATGTCAACAATATTTATAACGTTATAGATTAGTGCAATGTTTGCGTCAAGCCATTTGTTGATGGTACATTGAGATAGAGAAGTATTAACTCATGTTCATTGGACATAGATGAAGCACTAGAGAAATAGCCGCAATAACTCCATGAGGTTTCCACTAGAAGATGTACCCAAATTACGAGGTCTATGAGATGGATTGGCACAGAAGTATGGGAACCTCCTCAATTTGATGCATTGATAGAAATATTTTATTTTTTCAAGGGTGTTCAAATAGAGGTGTCATACAATCTTAGGTTTTCCACGTTAGATGTTGCTCTGAAGGAAACTCTTGCATGTTACTGGGTAATGCATGAGGCACACATAGAGATGTGGAAATAGTGTAGGCACCTACTACAAATAAATTATGGGCTGGATGCTAGGGAGTATGTAGAATGATACACCAGTGAAGACTCCCCAACAAATCATTTGGAGAAGTGTGATGCCCTCAGTAATATTGCAACAACAATGTTGCAACTCCAGCAAGTCTCATCCATAACTATCAACCCAGAGTTTGTACAAACTTAAGACGGGTCAACACTATATGTGCAACATGCAATTTTTTTTCTTTTGTTTATTTTTATGTAAATGAAAATACTATAGTGAAATATATATGTATAGAGACCATGTTGACTAACCTATTCTATAGGAAAATTACAATTGTGGGAAATAACTTGCTAAAAGGAAAATGGAATTCAAACTTAGGCTACTTGCAATAAAGGAAGGAACAATCACACACTTATACATTATATAGAATAAAATGAAAGAATACTTGCACAACTCTATGCTATCTTGCAAGGAAAGAAAATCATGTTGCTAAAATGAAAGTTGGTAAACTGAAAAACTTAATTTGTTGTAAAGAAATTTTATAAAGAAAAACGATCAAAAGTATACACAAGGTATCTATACCTCCAAGTTCCATTATCAAGGTTCTAGGAGTGTTGTAATATACCAAAGAATACAAATCATGAATTTATTGTAATTCTGAGTGAGTTTGAAAGGCTAGTCACAAAATGCTACAAGAGTCCATGTTTTACTATAGGAGATAGTCCAACAAGCATGTCACCAAGTGAAATGAAATATTGAGAAGCAAGGAAGCTATGGAGATGTTAGGAAATAAAAAAATAAACCTATTCAAAGCATCAAAGCAAATGATTTCAAGTTGAACCTAGAAAAACCCAAGTCTTTGTGTATTATGTAGCTACAAAACAGGTTACACCATGCAGGAAAATAATGAATATTAAAAAAATAACAACAAATGTGTGACAACAAGAAAAATGAATTAAAATCAAAGTGGAAATGAAACTAATTAATATAAATATTCTAACGTAGTGATCATAAGAACTATAAGAAATGTTTGTTAATTAAAAATTTCTAATTAACCATGCATGAGTGATATAAAAAGGAACATTTCTAAATTATTTGGGAAAGTAAATAGATGCATAATACTGATAGAAATAGTACAAGAGGGATCTATAACAGCTAGGGTGGGCCCTAACCGAAGGAATTTGAGAACCCTTAGAAAAAATCCAAACTAGGAGCTGAAATAGGACACCACTTTCGTTAATTTTTTTTTTGATACATTACAGAGTTACAAAACTTTCTTGTAAACACAGATCTATAATTTCACCCTCTTCTTCACATTCTTATCTTCATTTCTATTGGGTTACTCGAGTATCTTGTTTATACAATGAATAGGAGGCAACCTCCTCGAGGGGAGGATTGCATTTCCCTCCAAAAATATCTAGAAAAGGGTATGTTTCTTCCTAGGCCACCTTGTGGTAGTAGGAAGTGCCATCAAATGCTCTCATCTAGCTAAGTTGAGACTCTCATGCAACCTGGAATAGGATGATAAAATATCTCTAGCTATATATTCTCAAAATATGTTCAAAATATCTTCAAATAATACACAATAGACATGTTAAGGAACATAAAATATGAAAGCCTCATTGACTCCTAAGATCTCATTAAGTTAGGAAAGAATGTCATTAACTACAAAATCTAATATAGTTTGTATGTGCCTAGGAGTGGATACATGGGCATTATGTTTTACTTATTTAGGAGGCTCATCATACCCCCCCACTAGAATTGTTTCTCACCATTTGAGCAACTTATTCTTCTTCTTTTCCTTTACTATTTTTCATTCATCTCTCTAATGTCCTGCTTGACATCCAAAGATGAGCTAGAAATGGTTATGTCTACTAGGTGGAAACCCACATTTTCTTCTATGGACTTCCATTCCTTAGATTCATCTTCCTGAATTTGATGTTCTTGGAGTCCCAAAAACAAGGGTGGATTGAATTTTACCCCAATCCATTAGACTCTAGGAATTTGGATAATTCCTTTATATAAGGGAGCCTTGGCAATTTCTTCTTGTAATCGAAGTGAGTGGTATTCTATGATTTTCCATACCATGTGAAAATTATTTCCGTATTATTTAGAAAGATTTTGTGAGCTCTCCTCACCTAACATTATGAAATGCATTCAAAGTGGAGGATGACCTCCACTTGTCCTTTCATCCAAATTTCCACTACCTAAGGATATTTTACAAGAATGGGATGAGTTAAGGTGAGTATGGAGGGTTTTGGGTTCTCATTTCCTTTAGGGATTGAAGAAGGGAGTAGGGAATACTCAATAGTTGATGAGACGTTGGAAGGTGAGCATGTAATCATAGTTGATATAATAATAAAAATTGATAGGCATGCAATATACTTAACTTACCCTCATAGGAAATGTATCTAAAAATGTGATAGGCTGCCTCATCCCAAGGGCTAGGTAGACTCTCCCTTCTAATTCCATTTTTATCCTCATTAGGTGCCTTATTGTGTAAGAAGAACGCTCCCTTAGAATAATGGCTTCTTGTTTCTCTTCTTTATTCAAGTGCAACCTCCTAGGGAGAGTGGTGACTCTAATAATGTATGCTTCATTAATATAGATCACAAGTCCCATAACTACAATGAATAGTTCTTAACCGTCAGGATTCTACAAATGCATTGTAAATTTCATAGCAACCTCATCACCAAACCTTATGAGTTTCTCCATGAATCCCAACCATTGATAGTTTTCTAAGATAGTAACACGCTCAAGATTTAGGTGAATTCTGATTGTATCAATTGGTTTCCTTCTGTTAAATTCACCCCCATATTGTATAACAAAGTCCTTTCAAAGGTTTGGGGTTTGATTTCACAAATTTAGGCAAAATTTAACAAGTTTTCTAGTATAAAAAGGAATTGTTTCTCTGTTGCTACAAGATATAGATTTTCTTATGGTAGCAAGTTGCTCTAGTTTGTCTACACCTATAAAAGTAATACAACCTAACTAGAATTGTAAAAGAAAGAAAACCTAACCTTATTTCTTAACTATCAGAATAGGGTAACATGTATGCAGCTGGAAAAATTTATGTTTTCTTATTTGACAGTTATGCTATAGAAATTCCCAAAAACTGATTGATAATTCTTGACTAGTATTTAGCAGGATAATGCAAAATGCAAGATAAGGTGGTATCATGAATTCAAATGTAAATATTTTTGACAGTACCAACCTCTTACAACATGCTTGGGGATATCTACAAGTGATTTCAACAACACATTGTTTTCTTTTAGCAAACCCTCTGCCTCATGTAGCATTTTGCAACCTATCTCTTGTAGCTTTGTAAGCCGAGTCCGTAGTTTTGCAACCTGTAGCTTCTCTTCCTAAAGTGATTGACAATATCATCATGGGCTCTTTATCATTTTTTGCATGCGTAATGTTGAATGGAGGATGGGTGGTGAGCTTGAGTTAACTCTTGATTTAAGTGGATATGAGTTTGGGTAGTAGAAGAGGAGGGCTCAATGTGCAAACCTACCCTCATAAATCCTAATGTTTCCTGTATATTCACCTTAGCTAATCATCATTGATAACAATGACCACCTTTTTGAAGGATAATTTTTTTTCTCATTTTTTGTCTCCCACACATGGGACCAGCCTTTCACATAAAGTTGAGTTGTATACTAAATTGGTCGAGATTTTTGTTAATTGGGCTAACTATTTAAATTATTCCTTTTCAACAAAGAACATGTTATCCTATGTTTTAATGAATTTAGAGGGAAAGTGCTAGAGGATTCATACCTTATGCTCACATTTCATGGTGTTGAAAAGTGTTGCTTTTCCATTTACAAGTGCCTTCAATGTGATGTGTGGTGAAGAAGTAATCATATAACAACCTATAGGGAATCATGTAACCACTCAGACCTCTTTCATCAAAGTTGGAGAAAGTGCCTAGAAATACTAATCTTGTTGGAAGATGTCATCTTCTTTAGGAGAAATTTTTCTATCCCAAAACTTGAGCTTGTAGGATTTTTGCAGTATGGTATAGAACTATGTAATCCCCTACAATAGATACAAAAGTCCTCCATGCTCACTGGAAAATCCTTTTGAAGTGGCATGGTGAATTGGTAATTTAGGGAGAATTAGTTGATGTTGATGGAGAGGGATTCAATTGTGACTATGGTAGAAATTTTTTAGGAAATGAGTTGTTGGATGGTGAAAGATGGTGATTATTAGGGGAACACTAGGTTATGATGCATGATGATGAAAGAATTAAGTGCTAGGGTTCCCCTAGTGTCTTTCTCATTAGAGAAATTTTGAGGTCTAAAATCAGCCTAAAAACAAAATTATAAAACCAAAATAAAATTTATAAGAACCAATAGGATTCAAGATGATGCTGTCAACCATGGGGGATGATTCACCATTTTTGGAGTATAAAAGTAAAAAGATTAAAAAAAAAAAAAAACTTTTTCAACTCATATTTTCAGCTTATCTCCCCATGATTTTACTCAAATTTCAAGAGAGGGCACTTATTGGATGAATTTAATCCTCATCCAAGTACTACCCATGTTGCATACTTTTGATGGACCCTACTACATGAAAAATGAGAAATACACGAAAACATGTGAAATACATGAAAAACCATGTAGCAGGATGCATCAAAAGTATGCACCATGGGTACTAATTGAATGAGGAATTGAATTATGCATTCAAATTATGATTAATCTCGCTTGAAATTTGAGTAAAATCATAAGGAGATAAGTTGAAAATATGAGTTTAGAAAAGTAGTTTTTTTTTTTCCCTCTAAAATTTGATGATCTAATCTTGTCTTATTTTATTATTTCCACTATTATTTAATAATAATACTTAGGAGGCCCATTTTATGCCTCACAATTTCTCTAATGCCAGTTCATATGCCAAAATATTCTTTGCTTGTAGATTTTTCTAAAAAATAAGATTTCTTGTAGAAATATAGGACTTTCTTGTAACAATTCAAGGAAACTGGAGAAAGCGTATGGGAAGGAGATGGTGATTGATGCTTGATGTGGTGGATGATGAAAAAAAATGGGAGATGGTGTAGGGATGCCACCTTAGCCATCTTGAAGTGCTTGGGTTGATGTATTGGACAAATGATGCAGTCTAGACTATTCAATTTGTGTTGTTGTATCTCATGGTACCTACACATGAATCAAGGACAGACAAAAATAGTTTTTTTTTTTTTTTTTTTTTTTTTTTTCCTTTTTTTTCTTCCTTTTGGGCTTACGAAATGTCTCATGGACATTTTCATTTAGTGGGTCTTCTTCATATTCCTTTAAAGAGGTTTTCACATGTAGTTCTTATGTTTTCTCTCTTTTCCCTTTTGACTTACAAACTATATCATAGAGGTTTTTAGCTAGTGAGTCTCCCTCAAGTGCCTCAAAGGAGGTTTTCACTTGAGGTTATAATTTTTATTTTACTTTTTTTTTTTTTTTTTCTTTTGTTGGTCAGGGACTGAATGGATTAGGAGCTTTCATGCTCTCAATCATATTCAATTCATTATTTATTGAATTTTTAAACTCAATCTTGGAGATGAGCTTCTTGTAATATTTCAACTGGTATCAGTTAACTAGAAGTGAACTTTTTTCCTCATTTATAGTCCTAATTTTGATTGAGCCTTTACCAAAGCACTTTTCAACCCATTAAATCCCCAACCATTTGGTCAAGATATCTCCCTTAAAATATTTAAACCTGGAGTCATATAGGAGGGCCCAATCACCCTCTTGGAAGGCTTTTGTTTTAATTTTCTTTCATGCCATACTTTTCTCTAAAATTTGAGTACTGCAGTGCGTAACAAGGCCTACATTGTATACCCATCTACTACATTCTATTATTGTAGCCTATCATCCGATGCTTTAGTTAAATCAATGTAAAGCTATGCTTCCATACTATGTGTGTTGTACTCAAATTAAATTGAAAATAAAGCCTTCATATGGGGTGAAACAAGTGATGGTTTTCAAAGCAACGTTGTGGGAACAAGTTCCCTTAATAAGTCTTTCTACCTAGCCCTTTTTACTTGATCCAGATTTAAACATGAACACAACAAATTATAGATATAACCATAAATACAAAGATGTGGTATAAATAACACTTAATTTCATTAATATCAAATACTGAAATATTCTTACAAACACAATGGAAATAAGACTAGCTCGGGGGATGGTAGCTTATCTCTGAGAAGAGATGTGGCGGCTACATGCCTCTTAACTACATTACAATGAGGCTCAAGGGAATTTTGATTATTGAACAATAAGAGAAAACCCTAAAAAACCAAAATCCTAACCCGAGGAGATGTAACACCAAGAGTTTATGGGCCCCGTTGGGGTTAGTTGGACAACCAACTTCCCGGGATCGTGACTTGGTCATATTACCTCCATTTGATGCGCATGATACCCAGTTGGAAATATCCCTCCGAGGACTATGACAAAAAATATGATTTCAAGCAAAAGATTGTTGGTACAATATTGCACATTGTTTAGGGCCTCAAAACGACTCCAAAAGTTTAGGACCCGAAAAACTGTTAAAAATAGTAAATTGTGCTACATTTAAGGAAACTGAAAAACTGAAAGAAACAATGTTGGGGGTCCACGTGGAATTGGAAGGTGGCCACCAATATCCACCTAGATCATTCCTCCCCCTTTAGGAAGCAATGGTCCCCATTGCGTTGAGTTCCTCCATGAGATGGGCAAACTTTTGTTGAACTTGGTCCCTGGTGACCCACTTGCCCTAGTGAAGGAATTTACCTTCTTTGAAAACTCGATACAGTTGGATATTCTGCTAGCGAGTGTTCTTGATCTTCGTGTCCATGATTCGATCAGATGTGGCTTGTTCCATGCAATCTAGATTTATCTCTGTAGGTGTGAGTTTTTCTGCAATGTCTGATGTGTCTAGAAATGGTGGGAAGTATGGTTGAAGGTGGTCCACATTGAACACTAGGTGTAGGCCAAGGAATGGGGAATGTTGAGCTCAAATGCATTATCTTCCATAGCCTTGGTAATGGTGTAAGAACCATATAGGAGTGGTTTGAATTTTAGATAGGCTCTGGTAAGGTGTTCCTTTTGCAAATGAAACTATACTTTGTTGCCCACCTAAAACATTTGTGGCACTCAATGTTGATCATGTCACTACTTGTACTTGGCACTTTATTTCTCCAGAATGTCATGGAATTGCTGGAAGATATGTTGAATGTTCTCAATGAAGTTTTTTTCCTTATTAGTTTCAGACTGGACATGAGCCGAATCTGCCTGATTCACTGCAAATGGCATGGCCACATAAATGGGACATAGCGGCTGGAATCCACATAGTGGTTGGAATCGACATAGTGGTGGATAGATGTGACCTTTCTGTAGCAACTCCTGTAACTTCCTCTTGATTTTGTCATTCTACATAACGGAGCACCTATACAATGGTCCATTGGGCATTGACGCACCTGGGGTTAGATCGATGGAGTGCTTGACCTTACAGTGTAGAGCCACCCCTGCGAGGGAGGTGAAGATGTCCTCGTACTCCTCCACAACCTTTTCCATCTGTTGTTTTCATGTGGAGGGGGCCTATCTAGAGGTCGTGGCCACCGTCTTCTTCTTTCCTTGAGGGCGTATCATTAGGAAAACAAATTTCCTAGTTTTGGAAATGAGCTTACTGCATTGTTTTAGAATAACTAAAGAGATGGTGGTAGGCAATGCTACCTCCAATATGTTGTACAACGTATTTCCCAAAGTAATAATAACAACATGAGGCCTTGAATCATACACAACATGTCACTTCCATAAGTATGGTTGGCCTAATAATACATCACAAATATCAAGGGGAGCAACATCACATAATACCTCATCCATGAAGGGCTTGATGTTGTATGGAAGGTGGCACTGTTGGCTGTCACGAAGATCCCGTCCTTGGTGAAGTCATCGGATGGTGTATGGTTGTGGATGTGTTATGGTCGAAAGCCCAACTGCTTCATGACCTCTACGAAAATGAGGTTCTTTTCGCTCTCATTGTCCACAATGAACTATAGCGGGGAACTGTTTACCCACATCTAGGAGTGGAAGAGGCACTCGTCCTCCTCTGGATCTTCGATTTCCTCCTTTTGGATCTTCGTGGTGGTAATGGTGGCGTTGGGCTCTACATCTATTATATGCTTCCCTTTTTCATTCCCCTTGTTAGGTTCTAACTCTGAGTTAGAACATGCATATGATTCTGAAGCCTTCAGTTCAGCCACCAGTGACTTCTTGGCCCGGCACTCACTTGTGTTGTGAGTGGAGCTCTTATGGAACTCATACCAATTTCCCATGTCCTTCTTTGGCTTTGTGGCATTGTTCTTTACTTACGGCTTTGTCAGGTTGTTCTGGGCCATCCTGCCTTGGCTTTGTCCTTTGTTCTGTGGTTTGGTGGCACCTTTCCCTTGCTTCAGATTTGCAGATCCAAATTCTCACTTCTTTTGTTTAAAATTTTGCTCGATCTTGATCGCATATTAGTATGCCGTGCCAGGAAAGGAGATTTCCAGGAACTCTATCTCATCCTGGATGTATCTATGCAGAAATCCATAATTCTTTAGAACCAAATGCTTTTCAGAATCCTTAATACCAAGCTTCATGTGAACGGTGTGAAAAACATTCGTAAACTCTGGCACATGGTCCCTTCCTTTTCGTAGCATTGTCCACTTTATGTATTTATCCTCATAGCTCCTGATAGGGTAGTACTAGTCCTTGATGGCATCTTGGATGAGTTCCAAGTGGGTGCGGCTAAACACGTGAGTTCGTACTTTCATCCTTTTGCTCACAGTAGGTTTCCCACCAATCCTTAACATAAGGGGGCTGCTTTGAGAAGTGAAAAAGTGATATTTTCCCAGCCAGAAAAATCATGAATGGAAAAATATCCTTCCAACAAGTTTAACCAATTATCTATAGCATCTACATCTATCCGACCCTCAAATATGGGAATGTCAAAGTTAACTTGTACCTTAAAGGGTATGGTGCTTGTAGAGTAGCTGTTGGAAGTAGATGCGTCGCCCTTAGGTAGTCATTGAACGATCTAGGCAAAGTTATCCATCATCACATTCCTTTGTCACTCGAGGGTTTCTTTGAGCAATATTTTGATAGGATCTCCTACCCCCTCGGCTTTCTTTTCATTCACCATGGGAGGCCATTGGGATTTGCGAGGATGGTCTTGCAAAGGTTCAACCCGTTCAAGCCCTAACTCCTTATATCCCGACCTTGTTGGGGATGTTAAGTGTGGAGCATTATTGTTTAGAGGTCTTTGGTTTGCGGGGGCTGATCCCCCTGGCTGGGGGGTCTGGGGGCCAGCGGTCCCCCGGCAGGGGTTTCGAGGGTAGCACCCCCGAAGCTAAAAACATATGTAAAATTGCCTTGTAAAAGTATAGTAATTTCTAGTCAATCTGGGCCATTCATTAGGCGGATGATCTAATGGTAGAACTTATGTTTAGTTTAGGGTTTTTCCCTAGAAGGAAACCCCTCTCTTTGTATGAGGGCATTGTATTTGAGGCTGTGTAATAGATGTGTATTCTCTAAGTGAGAAGCAGAGAGGTGAGACTATGAGAGAAAACATAGGATATTACAACAGATCTGTTGTAGGTTGTGTCTCTTCATTTTGCTGGATAATAGAAAGGAAGGACTAGTTGTTTGGGGTGGACGTAGCCCAAACTGGGTGAACCACATATATCTATGTTTCTCTTGTTTTATGCATTTTCTGTGTTTATATTTCTGCAATATTTTATGTGTTCCATTGCTCCGTAATATATAATTTTATAATAGCTGGTATTAGAGCCGAAGGTCTATATGGCTGATAAAATCGTAGGAAAGAAGGGTTCCTCGTTCGAGTGGGAGCAATGGTGGAAGATGGCAAGTTTAGGGTCAAGAAATTTAACAGCCAAAACTTCTCGGTGTGGAAGATGCAGATGGAAGATTATCTGGATAAAAAAGATCTATACCTACCATTGGGTGGAAAAACAAAGATTCCGACGGGTATGACAGATGAAGAATGGAACCTTCTTGATAGAAAGGCACTCGGAACAGTATGGTTGTGCCTCATAGCATCGGTCGCCTTCAACATTTCGAAGGAAACAATGACAGAGGGTTTGATTAAGGCATTGGAGAAACTATATGAAAACCCTCGACCTCAAACAAGGTATTTCTTATGAAACGGTTATTTAATATGAAGATGTCGGAAGTTGGATCTGTTGTAGACCATTTAGATGATTTTAATACTGTTACAAGTCAGTTATGTTCTATAGGGGTAAAATTTGATGATGAAGTTAGAGCTCTGTTATTCTTGTGCTCATTACCGAAAAGTTGGAATGGTTTAGTAATGGCCATTAGTAACTCTGTGTCTGGATCTAGTACTTTAAATTTTGATGATGTTGTCAGTCCTATCCTTAGCGAGGAAATGCGACGGAAAAGCTCCGGTGAGACATCGGGAAATTCTTTTAGTGCAGAATCTAGGGGAAGAAAAATGGAAGGAGGAAAGAGCTCAGGATATCGCAGTAAATCAAGGAAAGGTAGATCCAAGTCTAGATCAGGGATAGTGTGCTAGAAATGTGGAAATAAAGGAAACCTAAAGAAAGACTGTAGATCTCGGAAGGGAAAAGAAGGAGATGCATAGCAAGAAAACAATCATGAAGCAAATGTGACAGGTGAGGTGTTACAAGATTCTTTGAATCGTTCTTTCGAAAATATTACTGATTCCTGGGTGGTAGATTCAGGGGCCTCATTCCATGCCACACCTAATAAGAAATAATTTCATGACTATGTTCAAGGAGATTTTGGACAAGTTTGTTTGGGTGATGATAAACCCTGTAAAATTGTTGGAATGGGTAAAGTTCTTGTAAAACAACAAAATGGAAACGAATGGCTACTAAAGGAGGTAAGGCATGTTCCAGATCTAAAGAAAAATCTGATTTCAATAGGGCAGTTAGGCAGTGAAGGTTGTGAGACAACTTTCACAAATAAATCATGGAAGGTCACCAAAGGAGCCCTGGTAATAGCAAAAGGCGAAAAGGTTGGTACATTGTATTTATGCAATGGTATTTCTAACTCTGTTAATACTTTAACTTCCAAAGGAGCAGATGCAGCATTATGGCATCATAGGCTTGGACACATGAGTGATAAAGGGATGAATATTCTTCACTCAAGGAATTTGTTGCTGAGTTTGAAGAATGTTGATTTGGACTTCTGTGAGAATTACATTTATGGAAAACAGAAGAGAGTCAGATTTCTCAGAGTTGGGAAAGGAAAGAAGAATGAAAAACTAGAGCTTGTGCATACAGATATATGGGGACCTGCTCAGGTATTATCTCTCGGTGGCTCTCGTTATTATGTTACTTTTATTGATGATGCAACTAGAAAAACTTGGATTTATTGTATTAGGAATAAATCTTATGTATTTGATACTTTCAAGAAATGGAAAGCTTTGGTTGAGATTGAGACAGGAAAGAAATTGAAGTGTCTTAGATCAGACAATGGAGGTGAATATTGCAGCAACGAGTTTGATAGGTATTGTTCAGAGCATGGAATTCACAAAGAGAAGACAGTTCCAAGAACACCACAAGAAAATGGTGCGTCAGAAAGGATGAACAGAACAATCATGGAGTGTGCAAAGTGCATGAGATTGCATGCAGGATTGCCTTTACATTTTTGGGTAGATGCTATAGATACTGTTGTTTATCTAATAAACAGAGTGCCTTCAAGTTCCTTGGATGGTGGTGTTCCAGAAGAAGCATGGACAGGTAAAAAGGTAAACTACTCTTTTTTAAAGCCTTTTGGTTGTGAGGCCTTTGCCCATATTGATAAAGAAAATAGAACAAAGCTTGAGGCAAAGTCAAAGAAATGTACCTTTATTGGATATGGTGTTAATGATTTTGGTTATCGCGTATATGATTATGAAAATCACAAAATCATGAGGAGAAGAGAAGTAATATTTGATTAAAAGGTCTTGTATAAGATTCAGTTGCAGGAAAAGAAACAGGAAAAAGAAAACAAGGAATACACAGTTCTTGATGAAATCACTGAAAAAGTAAAGGTGCCTGAAAATAATAATAATCAACAACCACAACAATAGCAACCACCACAGCAGCAACAGGCACCCCAAACACCTAAAAGTGGTGTTAGAAGATCTACTAGGATAAGTGGACCCCCTGAAAGATACTCTCCTTCATTATATTATTTATTGTTGACTGATTCTGGTGAACCTGAATGTTATGAAGAAGCAATCCAGGTTGAAAGCAGGAACAAGTGGGTGGTAGCCATGGAAGAAGAGACTGACTCCTTAATGCATAACCAGACTTGGGACTTAGTTAGGTTGCCTGCAGGAAAAACTACATTGAAGAATAAATGGATTTACAGGCTGAAGGAAGAAGATGGAGGAAAACAGAGGTACAAAGCTAGACTTGTGGTGAAGGGGTTTGCATAGCAGAAAGGTATTGATTTTGATGAAATATTTTCTCCTATTGTTAAAATGACTTCAATCAGAACTATTTTAAGTCTAGTAGCAGTTGAAGATTTGCATCTTGAGCAGTTAGATGTAAAGAAAACCGTTCTCCATGGGGATTTGGAGGAAGAGATATATATGCAGAAACCACAACGATATGAAGTGAAAGGAAGGAGAAACTAGTGTGCAGGTTGAAGAAGAGCTTGTATGGCTTAAAACAGGCTCCAAGGTAGTGGTATCTTAAATTTGACAAGTTTATGTCTAAACAAGGTTATACTAGATGTCACTCTGATCATTGTGCTTATTTGAAAAAGAAAAATGATGGCAGCTATATTATATTGTTATTGTGTGTAGATGAAATGCTTGTTGCAGGGTCTAACATGCAGGAAATAAATGTGCTTAAAAGAAAATTGGCAAATTCATTTGCAATGAAGGATTTGGGAGCTGCAAAACAAATCCTTGGTATGAGAATAACTAAAGGCAGGAAAAATCGTAAATTAACCTTGTCTCAGAATGAGTACATACAAAAGGTGCTGAAAAGATTTAATATGCCCAATGCAAAACCAATTAGTACACCTTTTGCTAGCCATTTCAAACTTAGTAAGGAAATGTGCCCAAAGACCTAAGAAGACATGGATTATATGTCTAAAGTTCTATATGCATCAACAGTTGGAAGCTTAATATATGCAATGGTCTGCAAAAGGCCTGATATTGCACATGCAGTGGGAGTTGTAAGCAGGTACATGAACAATCCAGGAAAGGAACATTGGATGGCAGTGAAATGGATTCTCAGATATTTGAAAGGTACCACAA
>APFE031618785.1:1191-28638 GCA_000404065.3 Pinus taeda | reverse complement strand
GGTACCACAAATCAAGCATTATGCTTTGGTGGTTCAAACATTTCTCTACATGGATATGTTGATGCAGATATGGAAGGTGACAGAGATAATAGGAGGAGCACTATAGGATATGTATTTACTATTGGTGGGACAGCTGTCAGTTGGGTTTCAAAAATCCAAAGTGTTGTTTCACTTTCAACAATAGAATTAGAGTATGTTGTTGCTACAGAGGCTAGCAAAGAAATGATTTGGTTACAAAGGTTTATGGGTAAATTGGGTAAGGAGCATGATATGGGCACGTTATACAGTGATAGCCAAAGTTCCATTCATCTTGCAAAGAACTCAACATTTCATTCCAGGACTAAACTTATACAGCTCAAGTACCATTTGATACGATCAGTGTTGGAAGATGGAGAGTTGAAGCTAGAAAAGATACACGCTAGCTAGAATCCTGCAGATATACTAACAAAAGTTGTAACTAGGGAGAAACTAAGAATATGCTTAGTTTCAATTGGTCTTCAAGGATGACGATGAAGATGAGAAACAACCAGTTCCAAAGAGGAGTCATTGTCCAGCAAATTAAGCAGTGGTGGAGTTGCTACAATCATTCTCCAAGTGGGACATTGTTGAGTGTGGAGCATGATTGTTCAAAGGTCTTTGTTTCAACCGGATGTATACCCCAGGAAGTTTGTACACCCCTCCATGCGGGAGGGTGCGGGGGGGACTTGTCCCCCCGCAAAGGTCTTTGGGGGCCGATCCCCCCAGGCTGGGGGGTCCGGGGGATAGCGGTCCCCCGACGGGGGTTTTGGGGGCAGCGCCCTCGAAGCTAAAAACATATGTAGAATTGCCTTGTAAAAGTATAGTAATTTCTAGTCAATCTGGGCCATTCATTAGGCAGATGATCTAATGGTAGAACATATGTTTAGTTTAGGGTTTTTTCCCTAGAAGGAAACCCCTCTCTTTGTATGAGGGCATTGTATTTGAGGCTATGTAATAGATGTGTATTCTCTGAGCGAGAAGCAGAGAGGTGAGATTGTGAGAGAAAACAGAGGATATTACAGCAGATCTACAGTAGGTTGTGTTTCTTCATTTTGCTTGATAATAGAAAGGAAGGACTGGTTGTTCGGGATGGACGTAGCCCAAACTAGGTGAACCACATATATCTGTGTTTCTCTTGTTTTATGAGTTTCTTGTGTTTATATTTCTGCAATATTTTATGTGCTCCATTGCTCCGTAATATATAATTTTCTAACAGGGGACATGCAAGGAAAAATAGAGAAATAGAAGACCACTTTGATACCACTGATTCGGATTTAAACAGGAATGAAACAAATTATAGATATAACCATAAATATAAAGATGTAGTAGAAATAACACTTAATTTCATTAATATCAAATACTGAAATTTGCTTACAAACAAAATGGAAATAAGACTAGCTCGGGCGATGGTGGCTTATATTTGAGAAGAGATGTGGTGGCTACATGCCTCCGAACTACATTACAATGAGGCTCAAGGGCCTTTTTATTATTGAGCAATAAGAGAAAAACTTAAACATCGAAAACCCTAACCCAAGGAGATGTAACACCAAGAGTTTATGGGCCCCGTTGGGGTTCATTGGACAACCAACTTCTCAGGTTCACGGATTGGTCATATTATATTCATTTGACATGCATGATACCCTGTTGGAAAGATCCCTCCAAGGACTACAATGGAAAAGATGATTTTAGTTAAAAAAATCACTAGTACAAGATTTCCAAAAAAATGTCATTTAGGGCCTCAAAACGACTCCAAAAATTTAGGACCCGAAAAACTGCTAAAAATACTAAATTGTGCTACAATTAAAGAAACTGAAAAAATGAAAGAAATAATGGTGGGGGTCCAAGTGGAATTGGCAAGTGGCCACCAATATCCACCTAGATCATTGCTACTACTAACCACTTTGATAAGAGTGCTCTCCAATGTTGTGTTAGTGATTTAAACCTTCCCATCTTCTTAGGGGTAGTATGGTGTTGGCTTAAGGGGGCCTCACCCATGTTCAGACTTTTTCGCGCCAACCAAAAAAACCCTAACTGCTGGCCTTTTCCGCAACAACCTGCATAGTGAAGGTTGTAGTCTCACCAGAATCAATATTGGGGGATGATAGAACCAAGTTTTTGCATCCAAAGATCGTGTGATAAGTGTAACCCATTGTCACTCAAATATTCCCTCATGTAGGTTTGTATTTTTCTATGGTCTGCTACTTTAACTCCAAGAAAACGGCTTCTATACCTTCGCGAAGGTCTGTGATCAGAATTTATAGACCCTAAAGAAACAGACTATCCACTTTCATGCACTAAATAGTAACCCTAGATCTACCATCACATAGATCTACCCGATTCAACATAAATCATAACAGTCTTAACCTTTACCTTCACGAAAACTGATTATTACTTTGTTCATTCCTAAATATTAAAGATGCAATAGATTCACGCAGCAATTGCACTTCATTTCACATAAAACATATCATTAAGCCATATTGCATAACTTGAATAGAAATAGGAATAATACACAAAGGAAAGATATTTGTTCCAAAATTGGTATTTATTATATTCAGTGTTCAACTTTACAGAATCTTCCACCCTACGCACCCAGATACAGGGGCCCACACACTTAGTTGCGGACTTGTCAAGGTCTCCATGAACTCAGCTGAAGTACCCTTCCCCTTTTGCCTAAGTACAGGAGACAAAGCTTTCCTGCATTAGCATTTTCCCAAAAAAAAATCTTCTATCTCTTTTTTCTATATCTAGTCTCGATATGACTCAGATATATATAGCATTTTTTCTTACAATACCATGGCCCATGGCCTATGGGTGAGTCTCAAAACTAGCCTACCAATTACCAAAATAAGGGCCTAAAGCCCCTTTGCCTCCTACTTAGCTACACACTCCACTTCCACATTTAACAGAGACTTTACATTCTTTACAAACTCTTTCTAAAAAATTGGTTAAACTAACCCAAAATTGACCCTAGGGACCTTATCCCAACAGGCCCCCAACACAAATATGGTGACTCAACCTCGAGTCACTCGGTTGGTGCCTCAATCTTGGTGTGGAGGCCACTGAACTCAACCTGCATTGATGCTACATCAGTAGAACTCTGTACCATGGTCTGTTACACTTCCTCTACTGGCTATTTTATTGTTGGGCCTTCTACTGCTATGCACATCATTCTTTGTGTTTGTTGCAGTGTCTTTAACTTTTCCTAAAGTGATAGAGCAAGTTGACAAGCTTCCTCTATCCATGGTTGTATTCTGGCTTTGAGAAGGGCCTCTTTCCTCTGTATCTCTTCGAATTGGGATTGTAGCTATTTGCGTTCCTACAATTGTGAGAGGTGTTGGACTAGGCCCAAAGTGTGCATAGTCACCCTGACTTCATCAAACCTTCGTTGTGTCTCCCAGATATCTGTGTTAAGCTTCAGAACGTTTGGGTCCTCCTTGAGAGTCTTCCATACCTCCATGGCCTGATCGAATATCAACATGCATCCTGTGATGACTACATCCAAGGTTCCCATGCTTTCCTTGATAGCTTCTCTGCACTGCTCCTAGACCTCTATCATAGTGGTTGGATATAAATTTAACTGTAGCTCTAAGATATTCATCTGAAATTTAAACATGACTTTTCCTATCTCGGCCTTGGACATGCGGACCAAAACAAACAATTTCTTGATATTTGTTGTCACTGTGGCATCCTCCGGAATATTTAATTTTGGATCTATCTTGCACGCCTGCGTTATTGCTGTCTCTAGGCTCTAACTGCATACTTGAAACTATTCCTTTTATTTCAAAGCTTGAGCCTTCTCCACAAGAATTGGCTCATTATTTACTTTAAATTCTCTTATCACTGCAAGCATGCACTGCCATCTGATCCTAAGCTCATCTGAGACCCCTTGGTGCATTGCATGGAGAGTCTAAAGCAGAACCATAGCTAAGTTCACCCCAATGTCTTTGACTGTACTCAACATAGCGTGTTCTTCCTCTAATTCCACGTAGACTGATCCTTCTGGTAAGATTATGACTCTGAGGTCCAGAGTCTATTCCATATCTACTATTTGCTCACTCCCGTGTGTGAGGCTCGCTTGCATCTCGCTCACTTGAATTCAACCTGTTTGGATTTGCATCTCATATAGATCCCTTTGTATTCTCCCTAGAATCTACATAGACTGTTGTTCAAATTGCTACCACAACTCTATTGTGGTGTCTCTTACCTTGTTTCCAATCTCATCTAGATCCCCTTCTATGAGGATCATTAGATCATTATGCGCTTGTTTATCAGATTTGTGCTTCTTCCTTGGCCCAACATTTGTCTCCTTAACACGCTTCCTCAATGTGAAGGGAATTCTCTTCTCCTCTCTTCCATCTCCACCCTATTTCGATAGTTCCTGCTCTTCGGTATGCTAGGAAGTTGATGCTTCAACTTCCTTTATGCTAGTGCACTCTACCTCAGCGTGCTCTTTCGCAATGTGCTCTTATTCCATAACTGCCTTAACAACAACTTCTTTCTTTTTCTGCTTAGACAAAGCTCACCTTTCTTTCTATGCTACTTTTTTTTGCTTCTGCGTAGCTGTTGTCTGCGTATCAAAGCTTTCGACAACCTTACTACTGTCTGCACCAATGTCTGTGGGTTCATGCCACTTGGTTGGCCAACACCCTATAAATTCATACACATCAGTCTCTGAGACTAAGTATGGTAGCTCGTGCCATATATGTTTAGGGTCCTTCCACGTCATGACTGATACATTTTGGAAATCGGCCTTCAACTCTGCAAAGGCCCTCAACTGCTCAAACAAGGTTGGAGACATCCTTGGCCATTGACTGATTACCGTGCGAAGGTCCATTTCCACTAAAATATAGAAAATATTCGACTGCTTGATCCTCTCCAGATCCTTTGTTGCAAATAGCGAAGCAAACTTCGCTTCCTCTGGTAAATCTTCTGTCTGGGGAGGAAACTTATTGTCCTCCGAAAATTGCCATGCTACTAAGACAATGAGAAACAAAAGCCAGCATAATGCAAGGGCTTACTATCCTCCTACACTTTGTGACAGTTAGTGAGGAACTCCTTACACAAATATTGCACATAGTTATATTGTACTCCCTTCACGCACTAGGTAGCCAATGACACTACTTCCGCTGAAACCTCATCTGCGTAGCATTTCCTCATAATCTTCCTGGTGAGATTTGGGCAAAAAACTACACTGTCTGGTCCTGAATGGAGTGGATAGAATATCTGTGTGACTTCTTTACTAAACCAAATTAAGCCTTCATATTATTTATGAACTCCTTTTCTTCACTTTTCCCTCCAAACACCATGGCAAGGTCCACCCGTTTATAGGAAAGTTTCAAAATCCGATGCATAAGAATATTCGTGATAGGGATGGGTTGGTTAAGCCATAACCATGCATCATGCACCAACACGAGAAACTAGTGCACACAAGAAATGTTGATAATGAAGCTGTGAAAATGTGGTACAAAGAGCATGTGGAGCAACCCAGCCTACTCAACCCCTCTAACCCATTTCATGGGTTCTAGCTGTGTAATCCTAGTTTCTTTGTAATAAATATTCTTCATGTATTTGTGAGTAGCCAAATCAGGGAATATCTCATGGTCCGCGAGATCCCAATCCTCTACCTTCAACACTAGAATGTGTGTTAAGATCGCGCCTTCAAATTCAACTTGTTCTGGTAACAGGGGCATCAAGAACATAAAATTTATGGAATCAAGGTCTTTCGTTACTTTTGTCTTTCCTTTCTGTAGAGGGGTATACTCTGGGAGCCATGTGATAGGCTCTCCCTCCTGAGCATCCAATTCCTCCACTCCTTGGAATTCCTCTTCCTCCAGGTCCAAAATTTTGTTTGGCTGCTTATCCTTCCTTTCCTTTTGCCCAACCTCTGGGTTCTTCCTCGGTGAATGTCTCACTGGTATAGGTTTCTTCTGCTTCTCTTTTATAGCCGATTTCTTCATCATAGGCGACCTCAATGCCGTAGGCACAATGGATGTAGCTTCCATCGATACAACCTCAGGGCCCTCCGCTTGAGAAACAACGGCTTCAGGATTGACTAGCACAAACATTTTGACAATGATGAGCTTCTGGTTCCACTCAGGAAAGGTTGAAAATATTGGGCTTGAAGCTAAATCCTCCCAAAACTATTGACTCATATAATTAAAGCAACAAGGCTCACAAACAATTCTCAGAAGGCAAAGTGTTCTTTGGTGGACCAACCTGTCTAATTTATAGGAGGGTTTAAATTCAAATCCGACCATTCCCTCAATTTTCTAATCATAAATGCATCTTTGGTAGAATATGTCCAAATAGTTTCTCCATAAATGGTGCCTACCCGATCCTCTTAAGGGAATATTTTCCATCAAATCATGAATAGTGACTCCAACAGCTACTTTTTGACCCATCTGCACAGTACCATCTTCCATGGCACAACTATCCAAGTGTAGCGTCACCTGTCACACTCTTGTCTTCCATCGTCCAACCTCCCTACTATGTTTTTCTCCTCTTTGGGAAACATAGTTTATAGTCTCGCAATCCCTTGCAGCCACTAGGATTACTAAGACTGTCCTGCTACCATGTAGTCATTGTGCAGGAGAAGGATCCCCTATATATAGGTTCAACCTACTTCCATTCACTTTCCCCAAGAATGGTTTCCCATTTAGCTTCGTGAGCTAAACTGTGCCACCATCTGTGATCTCCTTAATGACATATGGCCCCAACTAGTGCATTTGAAATTTCCCTAGAAATTTTGTGAACTTGTTGTCATGTAGTAGCACTAAATCACCCATCTTGAAAGTGCGCAACTTAATATACCTATCATGCCATGCTTTCTCGCGTTCCTTTTTCACTTGCTGGTGAAATCCTATAAGGATGCAATCCTCTTCTAACTCCAGTAGACGCATGAGTCTTTCCTTCAAAGTCTTGCGATCCACCATCTCTATCAAAGCCACAATACATAAACTTGGCACAATATACTACATAGGTATCATTGCTTCAATCCCATAGACCAACCTAAACGGTGTTTGGCCTCTCAACTTCTTGGAGGTCGTCCTATAGGCCCATACCACTACTGGGATGCGCATATCCCAGTCATTTCTCTGCTCGTTGCAGACCTTCATCAATGCATTCTCCAATATTTTATTAAATGCTTCCACTATTCCATTCACTTATAGGTGATAGGGTGTGCTCTTTTGATGATACACCTAGAATTCCTCAAGCATCACACTGATCGTTTCATTCAAGAAATGTGTACCCCTATCACTCATCAACATCTTAGGGCATCCAAATCATCTTAAAACATATTCAAACAAAAACTTCGCGGCAGTAGTAGATATATAATCCTTCACTAGCTATGCTTCCACCCATCTGGTTAAATACTCAGTGGTGGTAATGAGATACTGTGCACTCTTCTTGTTTCATGGTGGTTGTATCGGACCTATGAAATCAATGGCCCACTTATCAAATACCTACAATGAAACCTGAAGAATTAAAGGCAATTCATCTCTTCACAAAGGCTTGCCTGTCCTTTGGCAAGCATCACATGCCTTGCAGTATGCCTTAGAATCCTTATAATGTTGGCCACCATAACCCAGCATGAAAAATCATCTGCATGGTCGCTTTTCCTATGTATCATCCTCCTACCACTCCTTCACGTGCTTCAGTGAGGATACTAGCACATTCAAACTCAAGAACATACCTTCACAGTATTACATCGGTTCCCATTTTATACAAGTGACCCACAATCACTGAAAAATATGCAGTGCAGACTACTAATTCCTTCTTCTGCTGAGTGGAATATCCTTCCAGAGTTGTTCTCATGGTTAAAAAATGAATGATATCCACAAAATGGTCATCCATGACGTTTACTACAAAGAGATACGCATTCGACATTTCTTCCTCCAAGTTGTTTGGTTCTTCACCCATTTCAATCCTTGAAAGATGGTCAGGTCCTGCATTCAACCTTCTAGGCCTCACAATAACTTCAAAGTCATATTCTTGAAACAACAGGAACCATCGGTAGATCTTTCCCCCTAACACAGGTTTGTTGACCAAGTACTTCAGTGCAGAGTGATCTGTATACATTTTAAAATGTCCACCCAACAAATAATGCCAAAACTTTTGTAGCGCATAGACCATTGCTAGTCCTTCACGCTCTATAGAGGAATAATTCTTCTCAGCTTTAGATAACTTTCTATATCATGAAGGTTATCAGATGATCAATTTCTCCTTCACCTTCCTGTGTTAATACTGCACCTAGTGCAATGCAAGAGGCATCTACATGCACATGGAATTATTTCTTCCAGTCGAGAAACACCAAAATAGGCGCAATCACCATATTTTATTTTAAGACATCCAGACTACACTGACAGTCTTCATCCCAGCAAAACATCACATCTTTCTTCAATAATTTTTCCATAGCCGTAGTTATCTGAGCGTATTCCTTGATAAAATTTCTATAATATCCAGTGTGCCCCAATGTCACGCGCATCTATTTTACATTCCTAGGAGCTTCCAAATTCAAAATGACAGTGATCTTCACAGGGTCCACCATCGATCCCTGCTTACATATGACAATGTCAAGAAAAATTCCAAAGGGCACACAAAATATGTAGTTCTTCAAATTTAGCATGATATGATACCTTCGACATGTATCCAAGATAAGGTGTGGACTCAAAACATGGTGCTTTACCAATCCAAACACAATCCAATCATCAAAATAGACCTCCAAAAACTTGTGAATAAATTCCTTGAACACCGCAATTACTGCTTGGGAAAAAATTGCAGGTGCATTCTTCAATCTGAATGGAATTACTGTATATTGAAAGCAACCCATCTCCTCCATGAAGGTTGTTTTGGTTCGATCTCTAGTGTGACCTTTATTTGATGATATCTTGAAAATCCACTAGGAAATGAATAAGCTTCATGTCCGCTAACATTCTCTAATACTTCATCAATAAATGGTGTTGGAAACGGATCGTGCACGCATACATCATTCAACTTTCGTAGAGCTACACATATATGTCTTTTTCCTTTCTGTTTCTTTTCTTGGACCAACATTGGGCTTACCCAATCAGATTCTTCTACTCATACAATAATACAGGCATCCAACATCGTATCTATTTCTTGTCACACTTTTTCTTTATACATTGGATTTAGCCGATAAGGTCTCTTCTTAACAGGGTTTGCATCCGATTTCAACGTAATCTTCATAATACCTAAATCTCCAATGATCACTTTCAAATTCAAAATCTTTGTTGGGAAAAGATACTGATATTCATGCAATAGCTCAGATACCTTATCATAAGTATCTTCGTCCCAATAGTCCCATATCTTTGCGAACTTAGGCTCTGCTTCAGATGTAATATTTACTTGTCTATTTTTCAAAGGTTCTGATATATTTAGGTTCACAACTTTTGGTCCTTCAACTGTGCGTTGTCCTTCTGTCTCTAGAATGTTAATATTCTATGGGTCTTCTTCTTCTTTTTCAATAGTCACATTGTAACACTCTAGTGCATGGTGCAATTATGTACTCCAATCCGGCCAAACTATCGGTTCCTTAGGTGTTATGAATATAGCTACTTTTATCCCCCGGAGCACTTCATTAATGCACTCAAAGACATTGTCAAAGCTGAAAGTTAATAAGAAACTTTCCCTTAAGATGTCCCATTCATCTATCCCATGGCAAAGCTCCATCTCCAAATACAGCTCATTGGAATTGTATCTAAGGTATGACAGAAAATGTGCAAGCATTCTGGTTGTGGTCCTATTCCCTAGGCCTTAGTCCATTGTTCCAAATGATCACGCGGATCACACTTCCCACTGTATTTTTCTATCATCCAGGTATTAGCATATCCAAACCTTAATTTCATCATCCTTATGTATTCCTTCCATCCAACAAAGCTCTCCGTGTGCGTACCCCACCAACGGGCAGGCGTAGCACGCAGCACCAACTGCAGTGCTTGGAAGCGATGTTCTTCTGGTACTTCCCTTTCAAATTCATCTAGAAACATATCCACATCAATTAATCCATCATAATGTGGAAGCTTCCTTACCTCATTTGAGACACACCGCAATGATTTGGTCATCATATTGCAACAAAGCTTAGATACTTCATGCAACCGATTCTTCCAGTGTTCAAGTTCTTCATCTGAGTCTAAGGTGCAAGAACTATCTATGTCCCATGTAATTCATCCATCAGTAGTAGGATTCATCCAATCTTCATCTCATGTTGTGATATTGTATATTTGATCCATATCATAATCACTTTCCACAAAGTCGCGAATAGGTTCAGTATAATGCACTCCTTCTACACGGTCTAGTGGCATTGTAACCCTGAGCGACTTCCTTTCAATCGTCATCTTCTATTTCTTCATGTTGATTACTGAATCCATATAAAAATCCCAGTAAATTCCTAGCAGCACGGGGTATGGGTTATTTTCATCTACTATTTCAATGACTTCGAAGTCAACTAATGTGTTTTCACCCTCAATGTCCACCGTTACACCATATAAATGCCCCATCAGAATAATATTCTCTTGATTTTCCATGTGAAGCTGATTAGGAGACCACTGCACCAGAAGTATCCCCATCCTTTCCCATGTCTGCTTAGGTAGGACGTTTACATCAGATCCTAGATCCAATATTACCTACTCCATTTTGCATATCTGCACAATCAACCTCATCTCGCGCCATGTGTGCTTCTTATGCTTACCAATTTTCCTCACGGTGTGCTATTCGGTAGAAGTCTCTTCTTTATTTGTGCACTTGTCAATTAACTCTTGAAACCCTTCTAATTCTTTCTTATCGCACAGTAACTTCATACAGGTCTTTAGAAAAGTAGCTAGTATCAAAGAATCTACTTCTTGTGTTGCACTCATTTCTGGCATTTTCTCCTAGCTTCCTGAGGTGGAGGCCTTAACGATGTTCTTCTTTGCTTCCTTGAAGGTATTTTTAGCACGGTTAAGATCAGAGTCTACTTCCTTCTTGGTAGCCTTGTGCATCCACCGGTCATCCTCAGGCTTCTTAACTTTATCTGCACCAGTCGTTATACCACTTCTTGTCACTATATTTATGCTCTGGTCCTCTTCGTGGGCCTCAACCCTCATCATTTTAATGTTCTGCATAGGATTTTGGGGTTGTTCCTTCGTTTCTTGCATCTTTGTTAGAAGGACTAGACATTAATCTATCACATGGTCAAACTGTTGATAATACTAACATGACGAATGCGTGGGATTTGTACAATCTCACATGAATTTCCCTGCTTCGCCATAGTTATAGTAGATTACTTGCCCATGCCCTCAACCAGTTTCATCCTTTGCGCGCTACTCTTGTGCCCTGAACCTAAGGCCAGTTCTCTGCCTGCATTCGGTAGGTAACGGTTCCATCCATCATTACCTCATAACTCCTACAATGGCATTCCTCATGTCCAACAAATTTATAGAAATTGAAAAACAACTACTGAGGGGTTTGTACAAACTTCTGTAGTAAATGGAAATTATCAGTTGTGTGTTGTCCTTTAACCTGACAAATACCGCACCACAGTGCAACTCCCACTCTTGGTCCAACATTATTCTCTAGCTTCAGGGGAACATGCCCTCCCCTCATAATATAGTTCTTATAAACTGGGCAATCGTCTTTATCGTGTCCATGACCTTTTCACTTCAAACACTAGACCTCAGCGTGCACCTCCGGCTGGGCTTCCTTTCCTCTCTTTAGGTTCTACAAATCCAAGTGCAGGCTTTCTAGCTGTGAGTGAATCTGTTGCACTCCAAGGTTCGTATCATATATGGGCGAGGCATCCAACCTCATTGCAATTTCCAAAGCTTCTGCGTGAGTTGCTATCTTTTGTTGTGACAAAGACACTCTCAAGTGTGGCAAGAGAGATGTTATATACCAGTCGCAATGTTGGGAATCTATAATTATCATATTGGCTTGCCTAATAAGGAATTTCAACCTTTTATCAAAATCCCAAGGCGTCTCATCTACCTTATGTCAAATTTCCTTAAACTCAATTACATATTGTGCCTCTGACTCAGGCTTTCTGAACTCCTTATTCAGAGCTTGTTGGGTCTCTACCAATGTCGTGGTGGGGTTATCAGTGGAATACATGATGTACCATGTTAATACGAGATCATGTAAGGTTGTGACA
Source organism: Pinus taeda (assembly GCA_000404065.3). Classification (NCBI taxonomy): domain Eukaryota; kingdom Viridiplantae; phylum Streptophyta; class Pinopsida; order Pinales; family Pinaceae; genus Pinus; species Pinus taeda. The sequence continues at coordinate 16,475 of APFE031618785.1, read as the reverse complement.
AGATCCACTTTCTTGATGTTATCATTTGTAATCTATTGTGTTGTCCATATAACTCATGTGACAAACCAAAACTATCTGGGATCTTCACTCCCTACTCCTCTAAAGATCATCATCTTCATCGCGTTCACCATGTTAAATGGTGGAAGTGGAGGTGGAAGGGGTGAAGGTATAATTGTATGAGGTGGAGGTGGAGGTGGAGGCAGAGTGGATGGATGAGGTATCCTAAGGATAACCTACATAATTAGCTGTACTGCATGTCACAACATTGCGAGCAACATCCCTTTGTTGTCACTTTTAGGGGGTTCAATGAGTGGACTATATTCTGAGCTTGATCCTTCATTTCTTCTCAAGAATTTCCTGCTTCATGTAGCCCAAAACATTAAGGTAACTGCATAACCCTGTTTTCACATAAAAACATTTTAATCCAAGTATTTAATGATTTCAAATACTTACCCTGCGATCCCTTAAAGAGCCTTCATTTTGCTTCGCTATAGCTGATATTTCTTTCGATTGCGAAATAAGTCACAAAAATTCTCAGTGTGTGATCAATCCAGTGATCCACAACCCTCACAATATTACTTTTTGATGCCTCTAGACATCACACCAGTTCAGGAGTCCACACTATAGGACCATCAAGCCTCCACCTCCCTTGACTATTAGCCAATTTAGACAACCACCTTTGTCTTTCATCAAGGAAGAAACAAAAGAACGCTTTGGTCTTGTCTATGTATAAATGTATTTGCAATCTCTACTCCTTGGATATTTTAGGGCTCCTATTTTCTTGAGCCACGAATGCATGCACATTTTGATCAATCCACTTTTCAATCTCTTTCTTTGTAGCAAACCATTTATCACACATCTCTTAGATAGATATCAGTTTCGACAGTGAAACCATTTGCTGGCTTAAGGGGGCATAACCTGGGTTCAGAGTTTTTCATGCCAACCAACAAAACCCTAACTACTGGCCCTTTCGGCAACAACCTACATAGCGTAGGCTTCAGTCTCACTCGAAGCAATATTGGGGGATGCTAGAACTAGGTTTCTGCGTCCAAAGACTGTGTGATAATTGGTCTTAAACCTTTGTCACTCAGATATTCCCTCGCACAGGTTTGTATCTTTCTATGATCCACTACTGTAACTCCAAGAAAACAACTTCGAGACCTTCACGAAGGTTTTTGATCAGAATTTATAGGCCATAAAGAAATAGACTATCAACTTTCATGCACTAAACAGTAACCCTAGGTCTCCCTTCTCGTAGATCTACCCGATTCAACAGAAATCATAACAAATTTAATCTTTACCTTCGTGAAAACCGATTATTAATTAGTTCATGCATAAATATTAAAGATTCAATAGATTCACCCAACAATTAAACTTCATTTCATAGAAAACTGATCATTAAGACATAATGCATAACTTAAACAAAAATAGGAATAATACACAAATGCAAGATATTTGTTCCAAAACCAGTCTTTATTATATTCAGTGTTCAACTTTATAGACTCCTCCACCCTGCGCACCCAGCTATAGGGGCCCACACACTCAGTTGCGACTTGTCAAGGTTTCAACACACTTAGCTTCAGGAGACTTCCCCTTTCACCTAAGTACATGAAATAGAGCTTTCCCAACATAGCACTTTTCCAAAACAAAATCTTCTCTCTTTTTTTTATATCTATGCTCACTATGACTCAAATATATATATATATATATAGAATTTTTGCTTACAATACCATGGCCTGCGACCTATGGGTGAGTCTCAAAACTAAGCTACCAATTACCCAATAAGGGGTTAAATCCCCTTTGACTCCTACTTAGTTGCACGCTCCACTTCCAGATTTTGCGGAGACTTTACATTCTTTACAAAATTGACCCTGGGGACCTTATCTCAACATAGGGAGTGGAATTCTAATGCCAAATGTGATGTTTCTTCATTATCCCTTCGATTAGATTGGATGTGGACTAGACGCCTTGATCTATCACCAATTCTCTTAGAGAATGGAACTTGTAGAAAATATTTTCCCTGAAGAATTCAGCCAATTTATATTCTGTTGTTTCCTTTACTGCCTTCACTTCAACCCACTTGGTCAGGTAGTCAATGCATGCAATGATGTCCTTCTTATATCCATATTGCATATCAATGGGACCAATGAAGTCCATGCAATACTTCTCAAATGGATCTAAAGACACTTCGGGTTGGAGGGGAATCTTATCCTTTCTACTACGTTTTCCCATCCTTTGGAACTCATCACATTATGAAATATATCTTTAGGAATCCTTGTTAAGGGTTGGCTAAAAATATCATGCTGGCAATATTTTATAAGTTTTCCACTTTGTAGTAACATTTCGCCCACAAGGCCCATCATGGAAAGCTAAAAGGATGTCATAAACTTCATCCTCCATCATCTTCTCAGAATATGATTAGGCCCAAAATTGAAGAATTTTTCCCTAATCCATGTGTAGGAGGCACTTTTTCTATCAATCTTTCTTTTCTCCATTGAAAATAGGTGAAGAGGTAATTGGCCAATAAATGGGAAATTGGCAATGTCGGCGAACCATGGAGATAGAAGTGACATGGAAAAAATATGCTCATCGGGGAGTTGGTCATTTGTCACTTCTTCATCTAAAAAAAAGGTTAGTCTTGATAGAAAATATGCAACAACATTCTCTTTTCCATTTTTTGTAAACAACAGTCATGTCAAATTGTTGCAACAACAATAACAACCTAGTTATGCGAGCATTCACATTTATTTTATTCATTAAGTAATTCATTATTGCATGGTCAGTATGCATGAAGACTTGGAAAATAGTGATGTAATGTATGCATTTACTTAAAGAATTTTTAATGACAAGGAACTATTTTTCAATTACCGTATAGCTTAATTCAACGTTGGACAATTTTTTGCTAATGAAATAAATTGCATAAGGGTGTTTGCCTTCAAATTGTCCCAGAGCGGCCCCAATTTCCCTGTAGAATGCATTTTATCAATATGAAAGGAAAGGTTCAATTCGGTCCTCTAAGTATAGGTGCTATCATTAGTTTTTCTTTTAAACCCTAAAATTCTTCTTGACATGAATATGTCCAAAAAACCTGTGACATATTTGGTTAGTAATGAAAATAGAGGAGAAGAAATTTTAGTAAAACATTTTATCAATCTTCGATAATATCCAATAAAGCAAAATAAACTTCTAAAATATTTTTTCTTTTGAGGAACAAGAACATATTTTATGATGGCTATTTTATTAGGGTCCACATTGATTCCTTTTGAGGAAGGAAATGTCCTAGGACAATTCCTTCATTGATCATGAATATACACTTCTCATGGATTAGGGAGAGGTCCATCTCCTCACACCTTTCGAAGGCCTTGCTCAAGTGATCCCAAAATGTATCCTGGATAAACCTCTAAGTCTAACATACTTCATATAAGAGGTAAAAGGTGCCAAATGACACAAATCCTTTGTAAATAAGAGGAAAATAAACTCACAGGCTGCACTCAGAAATAGTTGCATTGCAGAGATATCCTCATTCTAAATCGAACACAACTTGTATGGGCAAAAATGGACTTCAGATGAAGGAGTTATCATGAAATGAAACTACCCTTTTTCAAAGGAAAAAGGCAAAAAAATGGCTTAAACAATGTTTGCACAGAGCCATCGGATTAGGCCGATCAACGGTCTAGATTCGATCGACAGTTGTAATCGCGGTGGCAGTTGGCATATATGCGATGGGATCAGGTCGAGCGATATGTCAGCTGCCGATATCAGCAGATCGCAATCGGCGATGCCACGAGGCAAAGGCAGGACCTCGTGATGCGTGATGTGCTGATCACCGATATCGGTGGATTGTAGTCAGCGTTGGCATTAGTCACACCATATGGCTTACCCCAGGTCCCCCCCGATATGTGACAACAATATTACGAACCTGATGGAAATATAAACATTGTTGCATAAGATTTGAGGTCCGCCGAAAGGCAATTTTAATGTATTTTCGTATATTTCGCTATCAAACGAAATACAAAGGGAAACCTTGGAACCATGCCATTTGCGATATGTGATAGCAACTCCAAGGTGGACCCAATAGAAATATAAAGTAGGATTAAGGACTTTTGAAGTCTGAAAGACAATGTTTCTATGGATTTTCCCATGTTTTACAACGTTCTCTATGCAAAAAGAGAATGACTATTTTTGAAGGATTTCAAGCGCCGATGGGTCCATTCCATTACAGAATAGGTGGCTGCCTGTCCTAAAGGCATTATGCAATGATTATTGAATGCTAGAAGAGGGATTTGAGCATACCAAAGCCAAACGTTGCAGAGCCCAAGAGGGAAAATGAATAGGCAATGTGATTTGGCTTGAAAAGCCACAAAACAACAAAACGAGGGGACTGTTGGTTGTTGAGGGTGTTGTTGGGGTTTTTGTTGCTAAAAGTGAAGCCAAGGCAGGAAGACAAGGTGAAAGAGGTAGCACAGAAGCCAAAGGAGGCAGCGTAGAAGCAAAAGGCAGCCAAGGGAGTCACTTGGAGTTCAAGTGAAAATCCTAGAGAGAGTTGTAACCTGATAGAAGGCAGAAAGAAGCTAGAGTGAAGAGCTAGAGAGCCAGAGCCAGAGCTAGAGCCAGAGCCAAAGAGCCAAAGTCAATGCCAAGAGCCAGAAATAGGAGCCAAAGAGCCAAAGTCAGAGCCATGAGCCAGAGCCAAGACCCAAAGAGCCAAGATCTAGAACCAAGAGCCAAGAGCCAGAGCCAAGAGCTAGAGATTCAAGATCCAGGGGATAACGGTGTCTGAACCCACTGTTTCTGTGTAAAACATCAGGATTTGAGCCAAGAGCTTGTAAAAAGGACCTTTCCATAATCCCAGAGAGCCTATGAGTTGACTAGAGCTCACAGAGATGTAGCCCAAGAGTTGTGGGTGAACTCCTAATTAACTTGTTGTTATGTGTGGGATTTACTTGTTACATTATTTACTATTCTTTGTATTTAAAATATCAGTATAAGCAATAGTAATTACATCACTTAACAATCAAACATAAACACAAGCACACACCTATTTTAAGCACATTCACATATCAAAACAAACAACAAATTTTAAAACACATAATTAGTTTAAGATAAGCATAAGCATATGCTATATTTTCAAGCATTTCTTAAATTTTGCATTGGTTAATCAAATATACTTGGGAATATTCAAGCTTTGGAAGTGGGAGAGGTTCTTGTAAGTTAGACAAGAGGTCTATGAGCTCGATTTTTAGATCATCAGGTTTGAGAGAGCCTCTTGTAAATCATCCCCATAGGGTTTGAAGTCATGTATGTTGATTTCTGCTGAATAACACACAAGATCAAATAATATAGTAAGAACAACCCTTTGAAAGGTTATAGGGGAATTATACAAGCCAAATGGGGGGGCTTTGTAAGAAAAATTCCCCCAAGGACGTGTGATGGTGGTCTTATCTTGATCCTTAGTACTGATTTGGGTTTGATTATACCCAATAGATCCATCCAAAAAGGAGAAATTTTTCCTTAGATGCACATCAATAACTTGGTCAAAGAAGCGCAAGCGACGATGATCCTTTGTGGTGGCTTTGTTGAGTGGTCTATAGTTAACATAGATTTTGTACTTGAAATATATTAGGGAAAATGTACAGGGATACACCCATTTACTATCTAATATTAGATAGATGAATCTTCCATCTAATAATTCTTCAATTCTTCTTTCACCATATCTTTCAATGTAATGTTCATTCACCTTTGTGGCTAGTGAACAAGTTTTTTATCCTCGATGTATATATAGTGAGTACAAAATAGAAGGATGTAATTCTTTCATTCCCTTGTATTCCCATGCAAATGCACCAATATGTCATTTTAAGATAGTGATAACTTTGCCTTCTTGAGTAGCTGATAGGAAGGGGATGATTTCAATGTTTTATAGGGGTCAATTTCTACTAGTTTTACACTATTTTTATCAGAGCCAACAATAAAAATATATACCCATGAACAACCTTGCAAACAATTAGGATTCGCTATGGGTGATTCTTCTTTGATTTCATTAATATTCATGGAAACAAGATATTGGTTTTGCATAAATTTATCAATCAAATCATCTTCATCAATCTTCCTTCTACAAAGGGTGGTTTGTAATGTACATACAAGGTGGGATGGTGAGAGGCAAGATATATACTTTTATTCTTCCTCTACACATGTAAGAAATTAGTTCTCAACAAAATATATATATGGTGGGTATAATAAAAGTTATTTTTTGGATTTCCCATTTGTGATGGTCATGTTTCCAGCCCTATAGTTGATGTATGCATAAAAAATGGTTAACCATGGTCTTGCTAAGATGCGTGGATATCCATTAAACTTGGTCTTCAGCTTAAGGAAAATTAATTCAGTGGGATACTTCCAAGAATTAATAGATAACATTACATCTGCTATGATACCTTCAGGTTCTACTATGGATCCCACCCTCAATAAGTTGTAGCACAATAGTGGTATTTCTTAGAGATCCTTGAAGCTTAAGTTTGAGCATGGTTTCCTTGGTCATGAAATTTAATGTAGCTCCCATGTTAGTGAGAGTGTTTGGAACTATAATTCCATTGATGTTCAGATCTACTAATGGGATCCTAGGATCTAGGTACTTTGGGATGATTACTCTCCCAAGCATCAGATCAGCTACCTACCCTATAACATTAATAGTAGGGGAATCCATTTTCTTTCTCCCGAGCCTTTTGATACATTCCTCTTTAATGAACTTGTTATAGATATGAACATATTTTATGGCTTGAAGGAGAATATTTTTGAGACATAGATTCTTCATTTCTCCCATAAGTTTAGCTTCTTCCGAGTTGTATGCTTTGTGTGTTGTCAAATTTATAGGGTAGGGATGTTTTAGTTGGGTTATCTGAGATATAGAATCCTCCTTCTCCTCCTCAATATTTTATGTTGGAAAAGGTGGATGAACATCTAGAATTACCTTCCTAGATATAAGGTTGATTTCCTATGTTTCTACAACATACGTTTGGTAGGATGTTTCTCCACTGCAAACTAGTTGAGCCTGCCTGTTGTTGGGATTTGGATTTAGATGGGTAAGCATCTGTGGTTTCTTTAGAGGAATATTTTGGGATAATTATGGTTGCTAAGGAGGAGGCATCAAGGTAGGTGGGTAGGAAACATTAGGCCTCGATCCTTGTGATGGTTCAAAATGATATGGATGGAAGGGAAGAACAAGAATTTGAGGAGGATATGGCCAAGGAGAAGGAATAGGCCAAGGTGAAGAGTTTGGAGGGAACCAACATTGATAATAAGAATTGTAATTAACATTGAAAGGAGAGGGGGAGTTAATAAATTATAGGAATTGATGTAGAGCTCATGGCATTTTTTAGTTGACAAGGGACATTTCTCCATGCTTCCTTGTGCTCCTTAGTGATAGCCTTCAAAACTGATAGATTAAGAAATTTATCCATGGAATGGTTATTCTCAAACACAAAGAATATTTGTATGATATTCAAATGAAATTCATTCCTAGGATGTATTTTAGCGCATTTAGGTAAAAATATGGCTAGTACCTTTTGTTTCTTCCTCATATTTTCTCTTTGATTCGTAAGGTGTCCATCTACATGGAAAATGTATCTAATATTTCAATATTCATGTCCTCTAGCATTGATCCGAACTTAAACAAGGATGCTACAACTTAAAAATATAATCATAAATACATAGATGCAACATAAATACACTTCATTTCATTAATAGAAAAGGATTGAACTATGCTTACAAACAAAATGGAAATAAGATAGCTCGGGTGACGGTAGCTTATCTCTGAGAAGAGATGTGGTGGCTACATGCCTCTGAACTGAGTTACAATGAGGCCAAAGGGCCTTTTTAATATTGAACAATAAGAGAAAACCCTAAATAACCAAAATCCTAACCCAAGGAGATGTAACACCAAGAGTTTATGGGCCCCGTTGGGGTTAATTGGGCAGCCAACTTCCGAGGGTCGTAACTTGGTCATATCATCTTTGTTTGATTCTTATGATACCTCGTTGGAAAGATATTTCCGAGGAATACAACTTCCGATGTGATTGCTATAGAAATCACTAGGCGAATTTTGCCAAAAAAATGTCGTTTAGGGTCTCAAAATGGCATCGAAAGTTTAGGACTTGAAAAACTGCCGAAAATAGTAAACTGTGCTACAATTAAAGAAACTGAAAAACTGAAAGAAACAATGTTGAGGGTCTAAGTGGAATAGGTGGGTGGCCACCAATATCAGCCTGGATCAGTCTGTTAGGTCCCTATAATACTAGTGATTCCCCCATTAGTATTGTTGTTGTACCCCTTATTAGTATTGTTGTTGTACCCCTTATTATTATTGTTGTGCCCCTATTGTCTCCATATAATTATTATTGTGCCCCATAGAATCCCTATATTGTTATTTTTGTCCCTTTATATTATTATTGTTAGGTCGGCTTGGTTAGATTGTGACCCATTAGACTCCTATATATAGAAAGGAGGTTTTTTCCATTTGAATCATCCAAGAATTGTTCATTTGTGTAATGTAAAGGAGGTTGCCCCCTCGAAGAGGCTAAATTCTAAGGTGTTGATCTATCTTTTCTATCTTTTTGTGAGCTGGTTTCATAACATTTGGTATCAGAGATTTGGATTCTAGGGGTTTGCTACTCCAAACAAGTCGTTGTGTAATTTTCCCTACAACTCTTTTTCTATGAAGTTTTAGAAGCTAAAAAAAACCCATTTGAGAAGAAATCAGTCTGAACCTCGACTCCAAATTTTATATCCTGTCTCACTACATGTTTGGAGATATAGTTTGAGGAAGTTAGGGCTTTTTGTAGACCCCCGAATTACATTCCAAATAGGTCACCTTGGAAAAATTGTCATAACTTTCACTATGAGCATCAGATTGAATTTTCGTAAGAAGTTACATAAAGATGATGGACTATAATTTTTTTGGGTATAATTTTCATAACCTAAGGTTGAAATAGTGACATGCAACACGTCTACAAGTTCGCTCTACTAAACCAATATATACTCAAGTCAAGATTTGGCATAACTCTTCATTGGAAATACAATCTTGATATGACTTGCAGGGTTAAAAAGATTAGTCAAAGGGTTACCGTAGGAAGAAATTTCAGACTTGGGAGATCCAAAATTACAGATATACATCAGATTCAATATCGAGCTCTTACAAAGTGAAAAAACGTGTGTAGTTTTTTTTAAATTTTTCATAAGCTTGGTTTGAAAAATTAGTTTGAAGGAATTCAAAGGGCATAGTGAAGCATTATTATCAGTAATCGATGCCTCGAAGAAAGAAAATGGAAACACCTAGTAAGCAACCTAAAAGCTCTAGCATTACTCATGAAGAAGAGGAAGAAATGCAACATGATATATCAAAATTATGAGACCAATTGCAACAAATTTCACTCGCACAAAAAGTAACAGGAAATAAGATGGACGGTTTAAAGAAAGACGTAGAAGCTAAGATGGATGGTTTAAAGAAATGCGAAGCTAACATGGATGGTTTAAAGAAAGGCGTAGAAGCTAAGATGAATGACGTGGAAGCTAAGATGGACGGCTTGAAAGCTAAGGTGGACAGCGTGGAAGCTAAGATGAACTGCATGAAAGCTAAGATGGATTATTTAAAGAAAGGCATGGAAGATTTGAAGATAGACTTGACAAAGTTTTTACAAGAAATGCTTACTAGTGGCGAAAGGGTAGTAAAGGAAACTCACGATGAGAAAAAAATAAATGTTAATCATGATTTCATAGACTCTAATGTTGGATCAAAGAACCACCATATTCAAAATATCGATATGAGGAAGTTTGATTGCAAGGATCCCAGAACATGGATACTACAGATGAAGCAATTTTTCGATCTGCATAATGTGCAAAACACACAAAAGGTACCCATTGCAACTTTGTATTTGGAACCAAATCATTTTGTATGGTATCCATGTCTTTGCTCTCGTAAAAAAAATTTCACTTGGGTTATTTTTACGGATGAAATGATAGCACATTTGAGGATACAAAAAACAACAATTTTTTTAGCCAATTGATAAATCTCAAACAAAAGGGTTCAATGATGGCACACATTGAGGACTTCCAAAAATTGAATAATAGGGTAAAATATATTCCATAGGAGAATAGGATTGATGTGTTCATAGGGACTTTAAAAGGTAACTTCCAAAATGAGTTTTGCCTTTGGGAACCAGATTCATTGGAGAAGGCATTCAGGTTGGCAAGAAAAATGGAAAGCAAAACTATGGCAACAATGAAGCCTACCACTCACAATCATAAAGATGGAAGTTTTGTTGCCCCTAGCCATCCACAACCTACAAGGTTGACACCACAGCAATTGGAATAAGAAAGAGCAAAAGGGCTTTGTTACAGTTGTGATAGAAAATACACTAAAGGTCATAAGTGTGCTGAGAAGAAATTATTTTACATAGATTGTGAAGAGGAGGAAGAAAAGGAACAAGAAACATAGAAATAAGAGGATATACACCGGGAAAAAACCCTATAAAAAAAATAAATGAATCCAACCATATCTTGTAATGCATTGGTTGAAATTACAACTCCTCAAACTATCAAGACAGAAGGGCATATCAAGAAGAAAAAGGTAATAGAGTTGATTGATTTAAGAAGTACCCATAATTTTATTCATTATAAAATAACCAAGGAATTGAATTGCTTCCTATATCTAGCACTAGAGTGTCAAGTGATGGTTGCAGGTGGAGGAACCATAAATTGCTCAGGAAAGTGCCATAATATCAAGCTATCCATGGGAGAATATGTATTGAATAGCCCAATGCTTTCCATTCCAATGGTTGGTGTTGATGTTGTACTAGGAGTCCAAAGGCTACAATCCTTGGGTACAATAGCTTTTAATTTTCAAGAACTTTTCATGAAATTCTCTTTATAAGGAAAGGAAGTTGAATTAAGGGGTATTGTAGGGAAACTGGGAAAGATAATCAGCTCTAACGAAATGACAAAGCTTCTAAAGAAAGAACAATGAGGCATAATTGCACAATTATGTTCACTAGAGGTTCCCACATCGAAATCATCCATTTCTCCAGATCTCCAGAAAGTCTTGGACAATCATTCCAAGGTATTTGAGCTCCCAAAGGCCTCCCACCTATTCGTGATCATGATCATGCTATTAATTTGATTCCAGGAAGCGTTCCTCCAAAAATCAAGCCTTACAAATATCCCTATGTCCAAAAGAGTGAAATTGAACGTATGGTTGTAGAAATGCTAGAAGCTAGTATAATTCAACCTAGTCAAAGTTCTTTCTCTGCTCCAGTAGTATTGGTTCACAAGAAGGATGGATCATGGTGCATGTGTCCAGATCATAGGGAGCTTCACAAGCTCACTATTAAAGATAAATTTTCCATTCCTGTCATTGATGAATTATTGGATCAATTTCATGGATCAATTTACTTCACCAAGTTGGATCTTTTTTCAAGATATCATCAAATCATAATGAAGGCTGAAGATATTCCAAAAACTACATTTAGAACTCATGAGGGTCATTATGAATTTTTGGTCATGCCGTTTGGCCTTACTAATGCACCTTCTACATTTAAAGGTTTTATGAATTCCATTTTCAAACCCTTCCTTAGAAAATTTGTGTTAGTATTTTTTGATGATATACTAATCTACAACAAGTCTTGGAAGGATCATGTCCAACATGTTGACATGGTGCTCAAACTATTGGAGGAGAAACAATTATATGCAAAAATATCCAAATGTTTCTTTGGAGTACAAGAGGTGGAATATCTAGGTCATACTGTATCTCATGAAGGTGTTAAGGTAGACCCTAGCAAAATTAAAATCATTAAGGAATGGAAAATCCCCACATCCATAAAGCATCTACGAGGATTTCTCGGGTTGACAGGGTATTATCGTAAGTTTGTTAAGAATTATGGGAGGATAGTAGCACCTCTAACAACATTATTGAAGAAAGATGCATTTTCATGGACTCTAGAAGCAACAAAGGCCTTTAAACATCTTAAAGAGGCAATGTGCCAAGCACCAGCCTTAGCTACACCGAACTTCACAAAAACCTTTATTGTGGAATGTGATGCATGAGGGAATGGAATTGGTGTTTTTTTAATGCAAGAAGAAAGACCCACTCCTTTTGAAATTCGTCCAATCAAAGGAAAGTATTTACACAAAGCTATTTATGAGAAGGAAATGTTGGCAATACTACATGCACTTAAGAAATGGTGAACCTACCTAATGGGAAGATATTTAAAGGTAAAAACAAATCATGATAGTCTTAAATACTTTTTAGAACAAATATTATATTCAGAAGAGAAGAAAAAATGGGTCACAAAGATGTTGGGTTATGACTTTGAAATCATCTACAAAAAAGGGAAGTAAAATGTTGTGGCAGATGCACTCTCAAGAAAGGATGAGGACGTGGAAGCATTTCTTTGTGCCATTTCTATTATCCAACCATATTGGATAAACGAAGCAAGGGATGAATGGATGAATGATGAGGAAGTGTGGGAACTCATTCAAAAGATACAACAAGATCCCAGTACATCTGATACATTTAGCTAGAAAAATTATTCGTTATGGCACAAGGATCGGTTATACCTATGTAAGAATTCCCAACTCAAACAAAAGATTCTTAGCGAATTGCACACCTCTCCATTAAGAGGGCACTCAAGATTTCTAAAAACCTACCACAGGGTTAAGAAGGATTTTTTTTTGGATGGTCTTAAATCGGATAATCAAAAGTTTGTGGAATAATGTTTGGTTTGCCAACAAAATAAAGTTGAAACAATTAAGACCCCAGGATTATTACAACCTTTATCCATTCCAAGCCAACGTTAGGAGGAGGTTCCAATGGATTTTATCACAGGTTTACCCAAGTCCGAAGGAAAGAGTGTTATCATGGTGGTAGCTGACAGACTTATGAAGTATGCACACTTTTGTGCATTATCTCATCCATTTAAAGTGAGTACAATTTCTACTGCATTTATGGAAACAATTCAAAAGCTACATGGAAACCCAAAGATTATTGTAAGTGATAGAGATCCCATTTTCACTAGAAATTTTTGGACAAAGTTATTTTCTTGTCTTGGTACTCAGTTAGCTCATATCTCATCTTATCATCCTCAATCTGATGGGCAAACTGCGATAATAAACAAATGTTTTATAAGGATATCTTCATTTATTTGTATATGATAAATAGACACAATGGGTCAAATGGTTGCCTCTGGCTGAATGGTGGTATAACGCTTCCTTCCATACTGCAACCAAAATGACTCCATTTATGGCACTTTATGGATATTATCCACCATCCATCAGATCATATTTAAGATAAAATTCTAAGGTTCAAGTAGTGGAATATCACATCGAGCATCAACAACAAGTTCTCCAACTCTTAAAGGATAACCTCACCTTCATGCAGAATATAATGAAACAGCAGGCAGATCAACATCACAGTGAAAGAAGTTTTGATATAGGTGATTGGGTATTCCTATGACTACAACCATATAAACAAATGTCCCTCAAGCAAGCTAACAAGGATAATAAATTATCACCAAAGTATTATGGTATGTACAAGGTGTTGCAAAAGATAGGTATTATGGCATACAAATTGGAGCTTCCTACAGCTTCCCGAGTGCACCCAACTTTCCATATTTCATGCTTAAAGAAGGTTATAGGTGACAAGATTCTAGTTCAAACAATATTTCCAGAACTTCATGACGAAGGAAAAGTCATATTGGAACCTGAAGCAGTCAGAGAAATAAGAACTTGACCACTACGAAATCGATCAATTTCAGAACATCCCATCAAGTGGAAGAACTTACCCATTGAAGATTCCACATGGGACGATGAGAATTTTATATCAAAGCATCTAGAACACTTTTTTGAAGGAGAGGGGCATGTTAGGTACCTATAATACTAGTGATTCCCCCATTATTATTGTCATTGTATCCCTTATTATTGTTGTTGTGACCCTATTGACCCCATATTATTATTATTGTGCCCCATAGAATCCCTCTATTGTTATTTTTGTGCCTTTATATTATTATTGTTAGGTTGGCTTGGTTATATTCTGACCCCTTAGACTCCTATATATAGAAAGGAGGTTATGTCATTTGAATCATCCAATAATTGTTCATTTGTGTAATGTAAAGGATGTTTCCCCTCGAAGAGGCTGAATTCTAAGGCGTTGATCTATCTTTTCTATCTTTTTGTGAGCTAGTTTCATAACATAGTCTTCCCCCCTTAGGAAGCAATGGTCCCCATTATGTTGAGTTCCACCATGAGATGAGGAAACTTCTACTGAACTTGGTCCCCAGTGAGCCATTTTCCTTGGTGAAGGAGTTGTCCTGCTTTAAAAACTTGGTATAGTTGTATCCTTTGTTGTTGTGTGTTCTTGATCTATGTCTCCATGATCTAATCAATTGTGTTTTATTCTATGTAGTCTAGGTTGAGATCTGTTAGTGTGAGTTGTTCTTCAATGTTAGATGTGTCAAACAATGGTGGAAAGTATGGACAAAGATGATCTACATTGAAAATTGGGTGTAGATCAAGGAATGGTGGGATGATGAGCTCAAAGTCATTGTCACCAACGATCTTGGTGATGCTGTATGGCCCATATCAGAGTGAGTGAAGCTTGCGGTGATGTCCAACAAGGCACTCCTTCTGCAAATGTAGCCAAACTTTGTTGCCAACCTGGAACTTGTCTGACACTCAATGCTGATCATGGCATTGCTTGTACTTAGAATTAGCACTGTCCAATATATCATGGACCTATTGGAGGATGTGCCGCATGCACTCAATGAAGCTGTTATCTTTTTTAACTTCGGACTGCATGTAAGCTGAATCTACCTAAGTGGTTGCAAATGGTATGGCCACATCAATGGGGCATAATAGACGAAATCCCATCCGGACCTGAAACGGGCTATGGCTTGTTGAGCTGTGGAGATATTTGTTGTAGTTTTGTTGGACATATGGGAGACTTTCATCCCATGTGTGTGGATGCGTTGAGTTTTACATTCACAAAATGTGTACGATCATCCTCTTGACAAACTTTGTTTGGCCATCAGTTTGGGGATGGAAATTCATGGACTTAGTAAGTTTTGCATCCAGCTATTGGGTTGTGTTATATTCTTTCCACATAGTTAACAGGGGGTTTGAGGGGTACCCTAACCCCACTTTATGGGGTCCGAGGCAGCGCCCCGGAAAATTTTGGTTTTGGACCATATGTTAGGTTGGGCGGACCCACCTATGGTTTTGTGCATGATTTTTGCACATGTTTT
>APFE031618784.1:6986-22327 GCA_000404065.3 Pinus taeda | reverse complement strand
TTCACTCAAAAGGAGCATTGATCGTGACCATCAGTCAAGAAGATGATGGAAATCAAGAAGGACATCCAGAACCCATCATAGAAGTTGAAAATGAGAATGATGACATCAAGGCTAAAGTAGACCTAGAAGATGAAGAGAATGAAAAAGATTTTATGGAAGATCTCCTCGTTCAACTTATGGCTGCCATGGAAAAGATTAATAATTTGAAAAAGGAAAATGAGGAACTTAAGAAGATAGCACTAGCTGGTGACCAAGATCAAACAAGGGATGCAATTAACCTTTTCAAGATTCAAGTACAAGAAAGGGATGAAGAACTTGCTAAGCTTAAGAAGGAATTTCATCAAAGCAAAAGAAAGCATCATGAAGAAGTCATATCCATGACAAACCAATTGGATAAAGCAAAGAAATGGGAAGATACCTTGTCAAGTGAACTTGAACAAAGGCACAAGAGCTTGAACAAACTTGAAAAAGAGATTGGTCAGTACAAGGTGGAGGTCTCCTCTCTCAAATCTCAACTATAATAAGAAAGGAAACAAGCACAAGGAGCTGAGAAGACTATGGAAGCATTGGAAATCATAGAAGGACATGTTGATGAAGCAGGAAAGGAAAGAAACACCATGATCTGTCAACTAAAAGCAAATTATGAAGAAATCTTCAAATTAAAATCTAACATCAAACTCCTCAAGGCCGAAACTTGTAAAGCTACAAGGATCAAGGAAGAAATGGAAAACAGTCTAGTAAAGGAAAATGAAGAAATCTTCAAAATGAAGTCAGATGTCATCTCCCTTAAAATAGAAGCAGATGAAGCTACTCATATCGAGGAAGAAACTGATAAACAACTTGTTAAGAATAATAATGAGTATGAAAGATTGGAAGAAGAGATTGTATTCCTTAGAAAAAAGGTTGAAGGGATGAACAAAATCTTGAATAGATCTCAGGCCTTGGATGACATGCTCAGCTATCAAAGAAGTCCATTTGATAAAGCAGGTCTCAGGTATGCAGGTGAATCCTCAAATAAAAATGATAATGCTTCAAACAAAAGGGATGTGAAGAAGCCAAAAAGAAATGGTGATGCTCCGAGTTCCAGCAAAGGCAAGGAGAAAAATCAAGGCTACAATAGAAGAAATCTGGCTCCAAGAAGAAATCCTGCTCTAAGAAGAAATGTAGATGATGTCAAAGATGCAAGAGGCAATGGTTATCATCAAAGGATCTCAAGGCAGAAAGGCTTCAGTAGTACAGCAAGGAAATATCCATCTCCCAGGTACCAAAGCTCATTTTTTGGTTATTTTTATTCTTGTACAAACTTTGGTCACATGGATAAAGATTGTAAATCATATCATAAAGATAGATGTTATGGTCCCCAACCATCTACAAGAAACAATTTTGCAGGAAGAAATCATGAATTCTTATTCATGAAAAATGTAGAATGCTTCAAGTGTCATAACATTGGTCATATGGCACATGATTGTAACTTAACTTGGGCTCTTACAGAAGCTAGAACCATGCAAAAGAAGAAAGTTACACAAGTATGGATAAAGAAGAAAATACAATCCAAAAGTCTCTTGAACTCTCCAACCGACAACACATGTCATTGGCCTGAATTTTGACAATCTAAGCATTTGATGCAAAGACTCTACCAAAAGAGATGATGCATACAGTTAGGGGGAGCCTATGATTCTTGATCATTATTACAGAAGCTATTAGTGAAAGGGTCCCTATGAAATCCTTGTTGAGCTATATTAACAATCATTCTTTGATAAAGATCATTTCTCAAGAGTACTCCATTGAAGAACATGATCCTATAACCATTCTTTGGACTGTTGTTAAAGATGCTTTCCACTTAATCACTAAGTAGTATTTGGAGCAATAGAGAAGGTCACCTAATGCTAGAGAAATAGGGCAAATAACTATGTTGCTGATATTACAGATGTTAAATGTCTTGACTTAGGGATTTAATGTGAGAACAGGTAAATTATGGGCACAAATAGAGGCAACCTTCAAACAAACAGATACACCTGGAATGGAGTTGAAGTAAGAGTAGCTGGCAACATATAACAAAATTGAAGCATTGCAAGAAGATACAAATCAACAAAATGAATTTAAAAGACAGTCACAGATTGGATATCTAAATCTACTAGCAAAAATAACTTGCTAAGATATGTACAAGAGTACAAGGAAAAGATGGCTCATAGAAAGGAGAATGTCGTGCAGTCAAATATAATTTAAGCTAATACCGGTCACTTACAAAATACAGCAACAGTGAGGCACAACCTCTCACCATTTCATCCAAATGCAATGTTGTTGAATACTGGATGGCAGTGACTTAAGGAGAAGCACAGAAACGCAAAGGAACTCAGATCTGAAGAAATATGGCAAGAAAGAAAATTTCACTGGCATTTTCTCTTGATTCGGACTATGAAGGCCTCTCAATTATGACTGTGGAGACAACAATATGGATTGAAGCATAAAAACCTAGACTTGGACACTTGGTGTATGGCTATTTGCAATATGGTTGAAAGCATTGAAGTAGAGCATCTTTAAGCAGTTTTGAAGCCATGATAAAGTAGTTCTGGGACATGAAGAGGGAATAATGTGCTAATTGATGATAAAGCATCAATACTTCTATCTTGAGTAAAAAGAAGAGCACTATGGCAGGGGGATTCACAAACCCATGAAGATCTATCATTCATAAAGAATAGAAGCAGTTTGATAGGGGGAGTCCCAGAGCACTCCTTTGCCATTGATGTCAAAGGGGGAGAGAAGAAGAATATTTCCATCAATAACAAAGGGGAAGATTGTTGACCTAGGTTGTCAATGATGTCAATATGGAAATATTCTAGATACTAGATGATGATATGAAGCCAAGGGGAAGCAAAGCAGATCCATGAAGAAACAGGAGCAAGGCCATTAGGAAAGCCAAGCCATGAGCCATCATTGAAAGACATTGCAAAGCCAAAGGAAGACATTGGAGAAATAGGAGCCACATCAGAGGAGCATTGCATTTAATACATGCCTAAGAAGAATCGAGAGGAAGAAGTCATCAAAAGAGGAGTTAACATATCAGAGGAGCATAACAGAGCTATCAAAGGAGCAAATAGAGTTATCAGAGGAGAAAAGAAGAGCATATCAAAGGAGCAAAGCAGAGCTATTGGAGGAGAAAAACAGAGCTATCAGAGAGCATATCAGAGGAGCAAAGCAAAGCTATCGAAAGAGAAAAATAGAGCTATCAGAGCTATCAGAGGAGCAAAATATAGCTATCGGAGCTATCAGAGCTACTAGAGCCATATCGAGAGTAATATATGCCAAGGAGCCATATCGGGAGTAATATATGCCAAGGAGCCATATCATGAGAAATATATGCCAAAGAGCCAAAGCAGAGAGGAGTTTACAGGTATATGCAATATACACTATTGAAGGCAGAGTTTACATGTATATCGATATACACTATTGGCGACAACAAATATACATATATTGGAGCATAGAGGCAGAGTATATGTATATATCAGCAATATCATAATCGGCGGGTTCTACAATGAGCCACTACTCGAAACCCTCGACAGCAATATACATGTGTGGACCCGACGCTATATTTGCCTCAGTGTATAAACAGATGAAGTCCGCTTTCAATGTATTGTGTGGTTTTCTAGTATATTTCATATATTTGTGCTTATTATATAATTGCTATATGTTGCGAACCTGCTGCAACATTATGAAAGGCTTTATTGGCATATCGCATCCACCCATCCGAACTCGCATATCGCAATATACAAAGGGGTGTCACCCCTGAAAGCGTCGATTGCGATATATATTGCAAACTCGATGAAACATTGCAGTTTGATTTAATATCATATCGCATTCGTAGGAGAATCGACTGTCGACCATCAGCGATGTCATGGGCTCGACTTATAAAGGACCTCCGGAAGCTGTGACTGTCGATTGCAATAACGTTATGGAGGAGCAGACCCGATGCAGTTATATATGCGGGTGTAATGAGTTTGAAGTCTGCTCTTTAGCGTTTCGGTCGGTCTTTTCATATATTCCTGTGTATTCCAATATTTTCATTGCCTGAGGCTTTTCAAGCCAAAAGCCTATAATAACGGTTCAGATAGTTCATGAGGCCTAAACGATGGTGATTGCGATTGCGATGGTGGCGTGGCATGTGGGGCCTTCTTGATTGGTACAGTCTCTCCGTTGAGCAATAGAGTCCTGTGTATGAATGTTATTAAAGAAAAAAGGGACCTCTCTGATATGGTTTAATAAACATCATTTCCTTTGTAATTCGGCCTTCTCTTCTATACTAACATGTCCATGAAGCATTCACTAATCTGAATAGGCAGAGGAAACTACAGTGACCGAGGAGGGAAGTTGAAGGATCAAGCGAGGCAGAGGAAACTACAACTACTGAGGAGGAAGCAGAAGAGCGAGCAGAAAGAGGAAACTGATGGTCAAAGGCATCAAGAAGATACAAAAATAGAGAACAAGGAAAGTGGAAGAGTTGTTGAAAAATCTGGAAGAAACAGAGGCAGTAGTAGGGTCCAACAAAACATAAAAGGGTCGAAGGACCAACAGGATAGGAGGCATTCGAAGGGTGAGCTTCTCTGCTAATCGTGTTACCTTGTGAAAGAATTAATCAGGTACACAATGTAGTCTGTAGAACAATTCTGGGATGTAATAAATAAAGTTTTATCTAACATTGTTTGAAGGGAGAAGTAGGCAGTAGAGAAGCAGTCATGCTGAAGCATTTACTGTGACAGTAAGAACAAATGCTTGAACAAAAAGTTGGTTCTTATGCAGAGCTTAGGGCAGCTAATAGTAGACTCACTAAAGTTCTCTGGAGACATTATCAGAGGTCATGAAGGCTATCAGATAATCTGTGTGGACAGTATGAAGCGTTGTAAAGACTCCTTCATAAGAAGACTGGTTGTCCCTGATGCTATAGCATGGAGACTTCAGTGAAGTGGTAAACATATAGAACTCAGTAAAGAATATTTCTAAGAGCATAACATTAGTATCAAACATGCCTTGACAAGATTGGGTCAAAACCCTTGGGTTTGGTGCCTCAGAAGTAAGAAGGATTGGAGTCCTTGTGGTTGATGCCTCAGAGGTAAGAAGGATTGGAGTCCTTAGGATTGATGCCTTAGAAGTAGGAAGGATTGGTGTTCTTGGGAGTGGTGTCTCAAGAACTAGAAGGATTGAAGTCCTTGGGAGTTGGTGCTCCTAAGTCTAAGATTGTTGCCTTGGCGAAACAGAGTTGGAGCTCTAGAGATTGGAGCCTCATAAAAGTCTGAGTTGGTTCTTGGCAACTAATTGCAACCATTTATATATTGTATCTATTTTATTGCAAAGATTATATTAATAAAAGCACTGATACTTGTTGTTCATATTGTGTTCTGAATGTAAATGTTTTAACTGGTACAATAATAGTTGAAAAAGAAATATTGATTCACCCCCCCCTCATTATTTCCAGCAATTATAAACCCAAGCGACAATATTAAAAACCCAAGGTAATAACATTAAACCTTAGGATTAATACTAAATCATAGGAACATAAACCCTAGATTAACAAACCCAAAGGATTAATAGTATAAACCCAAGGAATTATAAACTTAAGGGATTAATAGTAAACCCTAAGATTAATATTATAAACCATAGGATTAATATTAAAACATAGGAATATAAACCCCATCATTAATATTAGAAAACCTAGGATCAATATTATAAAACCAAGGGATTAATAAATCCATTGGATTAATATTAAAACCCCAAGGGATTATAAACTTGAGGGAATAACATCAGACCTAGGATTAATATTAAACCCTAGGAATATATACACTAAGATTTATATTATAAACTGTAGTATTAATATTATAAACCCAAGATATTAATACTATAAATCCAAGGAATCAATAAACTTAAGGGATTAATATTATAAACCTAAGGGATTGATAAACCCAAAGGATTAATACTAAAAACAAAAGGGATTGATAAACCCAAGGGATTAATAGTAAACCCTGGGATATTAATATTAAATCATAGGAACATAAACCCTAAGATTAATAAACCCAAAGGATTAATACTATAAACCCAAAGAATTCTAAAATTAAGGGATTGATATTATTAACTCAATAGATTATATAGTGAGGGGAGTGATTTTAAATGCAGGGGATTAATATTATAAACCTAAGGCATTGATAAACCCAAATGACTAATATTAAAGACCAAAGAGATTAATAGTAAACCCTAAGATTAATATTATAAACCCTAATACTAAAAATTATAAACCCAATATTAAACTTTAATATTATAAACCAAATATTAAAAGGCCCTAATATTATAAACCTTGTATCAAATCCAAGTGTTGTAATGTAAAAATGTGACATTGAATAAGTTACAGTGTAATGTAACATTGCAACAATGATTGTTAGAATTATTTTCATATTGAGACAATGTTTATAACAATGTTATGTTGGATACATTTTTTTACCATTCCAATCTTATAGTAATAAACCTTTGATATTATAAGCTCAACGGACTAATAACCCCAAGTTATCAATTCTAAAAACCTGAGAGATTATAAACCCAAGAGAATAATATTAAATCCAAGGGATTAATATTATAAACTAAAGGGATATAAACCCTATGATACATATTATAAACCCTAAAATAAACATTAAACGTGAAGATTCATATCATGAACCTTATGATTAGTATTATAAACCTAATGGATTAATAAACCTAAGGGTTTAATATTAAAAAACCAAGGGATTATAAACCCAAGGGAATAACATTAAACCCTAGGATCAATATTAAACCCTAGGAATATAAACCCTAAAATTAATAAACTCAAGGGATAAATATTGCAAACCCTAGGCTTAATATTAAACCCTATGATTGATATTATAAACCTTATCAATAATGTTATACCCTAGTAATATGAACCCTTAGATTAATAAACCTAAGGGATTAATATTAAAAACCCAATAGATTGATACTATTGGATTATATTAATAAACCCATTGGATTAATATTAAAAATACAAGGGATTATAAAGCCAAGGGAACAACATTAAACCTAGGATTAATATTAAACCCTAGGAATGTAAACCCTAAAATCAATACTATAAACCTTAGGATTAATATTATAAACTCAAGAGATTAATACTATAAATCCAAGGAATTAATAAACCGAAGTGATTAATATTATAAAATCGATGGATTATAAACTGAGGGGGATAATTTTAAACCCAAGGGATTAATATTATAAACCTAACGGATTGATAAACCCAAAAGATTACTATTAAAACCCAAGGGATTGATAAACCCAAGGGATTAATAGTAAACCCTAAGATATTAAAATTAAATCATAGGAACATAAATCCTAAGATTAATAAACCCAAATGATTTTAATACTATAAACCCAAAGAATTATAAAGTTAAGAGATTGATATTAACCCCTAATATTACTATTATAAACCATAGCCTTAATATTAAAACCTATGAAATAGACCCTATAATTGATATTAGAAACCTTAGGATCAATATTATAAAACCAAGAGATTAATAAACCCATTGGATTAATATTAAAAACCCAAGAGATTATAAACCCAAGAGAATAACATTAGACCATAGTATTAATATTAAGCCCTATGAATATAAACCATAAGATTAATCTTATAAAACTTAGGATTAATATTATAATCCCAATATTAAACTTTAATGTTATAAACCAAATATTAAAAGGACCCAATATTCTAAACATTGTATTAAATCCAAGGTTTGTAATGTAACAATGAGACATTGAATAAGTGACAATATAATGTAACAATGCGACAATTATTGCTAGACTTATTTTCATATTGAAACAATATTTGTCACAATGTGATCTTGGATACATTTTTGTACCATTCCAATCTCTTGATATTATAAGCCCAAGGGACTAATAAACCGAAGTTATTAATACTAAAAACCCAAGGGATTATAAACCCAAGAGAATAATATTAAACCCAAGAGATTAATATTATAAGCTAAAGGGATATAGACCCTATGATAAATATTATAAACCCAAAAATAAACGTTAAACCTAAAGGTTCATATCATGAACCTTATGACTAATATTATAAACCCAAGGGCTTAATATTAAAATCCCAATGGATTATAGACCCAAAGAAATAACATTAAACCCTAGGATGAATATTAAACCCTAGGAATATGAACCCTAAAATTAATAAACTAAAGGGAGTAATATTGTAAACCCTAGGATTAATATTAAACCTTGGGAATATAAACCCTATAATTAGTATTATGAACCCAAGAAACTTATATTACAAATCCAATGGATTATAAACCCTGGGGATTTATATTAAATCGTAGGATTGATATTACAAACTTAATCAATAATATTATACCCTCGAAATATGAACCTTTAGATTAATAAACCCAAGAGATTAATATTAAAAAACCCAAGATATTAATATTGTTGGATTAGATTAGTAAGCCCATTAGATTAATATTAAAATCTCAAAGGGATTATAAATCAAAGCAAGTAAAATTAGACCTAGGATTAATATTAAACCCTACGAATATAAACCCTAAAATCAATATTATAAACCTCACGATTAATATTATAAAATTAATGGATTATAAAGTGAGTGAGATAATTTTAAACCCAAGGGATTAATATTATAAACCTAAGGGATTGATAAACCCAAAGGATTAATATTAAAAACCCAAGGGATAGATAAAGCTAACGAATTAATAATAAACCCTAAGATATTAATATTAAATCGTAGGAACATAAACCCTAAGATTAATAAACCCAAAGGATTAATACTATAAACCCAAAGAATTATAAAGTTAAGGGATTGATATTTACCCTTAGAATTAATATTATAAACGCTAGGCTTGATATTAAAACCTATGAATATCAACCCTATGATTAATATTAGAAAACTTAGGATCAATATTATAAAACCAAGATATATTATAAGCTTAATATATGAAACTCTAGGATTATGAACCGTAACATTAGTATTAGAAACCCAAAGTATTAATATTAAAAATTCCCTAGATTAATAAATCCAAGGGATTAATGTATACAAACCAGGGATTGAAAAACCCTTGGTTTTATTAATCGCTTGGATTTTTAATATTAATCCAATAAGAAAGATGCCTTTGATAATATTTAATTATTATATAACTGAATTTTAATATTTAAATATTAATGTTTTTTTAATTAATCATATTATTAATAAGGCATTTGTTACCATTAATATTTAAATGTTATTACTGATATTAGTTTTTAAATGTTATAATAATTTCAATGTTATTATTGTGTTAATAAAACTAAATGTTAATAATCTTTTGAAAGAATTATGATTAATAATGTATTTAACAATTTTAAACATTATTAATATTTTATATGTGTTATTAACATTATTAATAATATGTTATATAATTATTAATTTAAATGTTATTTATATTATTAATGATAATTTTTATTTATAAACCTAATGGATTAATAAAGGCAAAGGCTTAATATTAAAAACCCAAGGGAATAACATTAAACCCTAGGATGAATATTAAATCATAGGAATATAAACCCTAAAACTAACAAATTGAAGGGATTAATATTGTAAACCCTCGGCTTAATATTAAACTTTAGGAATATAAACCCTATAATTAATATTATGAACCCAAGAAATTTATGTTACCTAAACTTATAAAAACCTATAATTATGAAAGTATAAACCATCAAATTTATCAAGAATCTTTAATCTTAAATATTTTTTTTATCAACCCTCAATATAAACATTTAATACAAATGTCATATTTAATTTATTAAAAAGGTATTTGAATGTTTATTAAATTCAAAATTGTTTAACAAAAAATAAATCAATACAAGAAATTAATTTTTCCTCAAATCTAATACAACAAAAGAATTGCATATTATTAAATATATTAAGATAATTAAGTCTACAAATAAGTAATTTTCCCTCAAATCTAATATTTGATATTCACCATCAATAATATACATACCACTGATAAGTTGTACAGAAGGATGATCCATTTTCACTAGAAAATCAACTAATATATCATATTTATTATTGTCTTCACTTGAAAGATGGACATGGGTGAACTATAGATCCTCGTCACCAAGGAAAAAAATCATAAAGTTCTAATTTTATGAGGACTCAAGCTAAAATATATATTTGGAATACATATCTGTGCACAAACATGTGAGTATTGAATATTAAATCCACCCAACCATCAAAATAGAGAATACAAAAGCATGGAGCCTTTAACAATGGAACAATGGTAAGATGGATTTATTAACTCATAAAAATTTCTCTTGGCTCTTTTTTTACTTTTAATTTCTCTGTCACTAAACGCATTAACATCCCTTATTAAAAAACTCATGTACTTCAGAAAACTATTAGATTCCATACATGTACATCGCTCAATCTAACAAGTTGTGGCAATATGTACAAAACATAACTCGTCCCATATCAAAATGTCTATCACATGGCAACCACATCCCTTTTTCTCTTCATACTATGCATAAAAACTACAGACATATATTCTTATATCATTTTTCATTATTTAATTTCCTACAACTTCCACATCACAACAATATAGACACCAAAATACCTTACCGTCTCAATCATATTAATTTGAGGGAGTTTGATCGAGATTCTAATGTAGCTAAACCTGCAAAACTCAAAATCCATAATGCATAAAAATATGATTAATTTGAAAAGGAAATCAAACCTCCAAATTTAAAAATTAAGTTGAGTAATCAAATTTGGGCGATCGAAACACGAGGAATGAAAATGTTTGTCTTTAGAATCATAGTTCCAGTTGAGAGTCCAATGTAATTTTCAGGCTAGGCAGTAACTCCTCAACCAAAAATCGATTCGTGTTTATTCCTTCAGGTAGGTCTTCATTAAATACATGAGGGAGAGACTGTTCAGTTCATCTCCCAATGATTGTTCATATTACTTATTTATCTATTTACATTATATTCACCCAATCATGAGGATTAGGTGTCAACGTTCCCCCCCTTAATCTTAAGGGATGTTGGTGAGTCTAAGCATCATTCTGAATCATTCAAGCTTTTCTCTTCCAAGCACTTTGGTGAAGATGTCTGCAATTTGCTCATTTGTAGAACAATGACAGAGATGGATTGTTTTGGCCTCAACATGATGTCGAATAAGATGATATTTAGTATTGATGTGCTTCGTTCGATAATGGAACTTTGGGTTCTTGGCCAACTTTATTGCAGAGGTATTTTCAATCATGAGTGGAATTGATTGTACTTGTTTTACCTGCAAATCTTCAAGAATTTTCCTAAGCCACACAATTTCTTTTGTTGCTTCAGCTACTGCCACGTATTCTACTTCTGTTGTGGAATCTGTTGGAACTGATTGTTTGCGTGATCTCCAGGAGA
Organism: Pinus taeda; assembly: GCA_000404065.3. Taxonomy (NCBI): domain Eukaryota; kingdom Viridiplantae; phylum Streptophyta; class Pinopsida; order Pinales; family Pinaceae; genus Pinus; species Pinus taeda. The sequence continues at coordinate 10,882 of APFE031618784.1, read as the reverse complement.
CAATCCTGATTCCAAGACTCATAGCATATCCTGGAAGGTAGTACCCCGGTTTTCTTGTCTCCATCGAAGTCTAAATCAGAGTATCAATCAGCTGAGGTCGTCCACCTGTGTATACTTGATTCCAAAGTCTTGAGTTCCCTTCAAGTACCTTAGAACTCTTTTTGCAGCAGACCAATGTCCCTCACAAGGCTTTTGCATATACCTGGAGAGGGTTCCAATAGCAAATGAAATGTCTAGTCTGGTAGTAGTTAGGTAGTTGAGACTTCCTAGAAGTTGTCTATACTTTTTTGCATCCTCAAATTCTTTTCCTTCAATAGATGTGAGCTTTAAGTTTTGTTCCATTGGAGTAGTAAGAGGATTGCATTGTATCATGCCAAACCTGTTCAACAGATCTCCAATGTATTTCTTGTGAGAAAGAAATATGGACTTCGGATGTTGGGTTACTCCAATGCCAAGATAGTAATGAACATAGCCCAAATCAGTCATTTCAAAACTTTTCCCCAATTCCTTCTTTATGGATGCAATGTAGATTTCATTGCTTCCTGTCATCAAAAGATCGTCTACATATACCACAAGATATACAACTGTTTTTCCAACTTTCTTGAAAAATAAAGTTGCATCATCAAGATCATAATGTTTGAAATTGAGTTTCAAAAGATGCTTCGTTATTTTTTCATACCAGGCTCGCGGTGCTTGTTTGAGGCCATACAAGGACTTCACAAGTTTGCATACTTTATGTTAATGTCCTTTCACAGTAAATCCTTCAGGCTGAGACATAAAAACATTCTCTTCCATTTAAGAAAGTAGTTTTTACATCCATTTGATGGACTTTCCAACCGTTTTGAGCTGTTAGTGCAAAGAGTGTCCGGATGGTAGCCCATTTTGCTGTGGGGGAAAAAGTCTCCTCATAATCGACCCCTTCCTTCTATTCAAAACCTTTTGCCACAAGCCTAGATTTGCGCTTGTTAAGTGAGCCATAAGATTTATACTTGTTCTTGCAGACCCACTTGCAGCCAATTGGTTTGGTTCCTAATGGAGGATCAACCAGCTTCTAAGTGTCATTCTTTATGAGGGCATCATACTCCTTTTGCATTGCTTCTTTCCATTCATCACGAGAAGCAGCTTCTTTGAATGAAGTTGGTTCAAAATCTGTAGACAAGTTCAATTCACAATCATAAGAAACATCTATATAAATAGGTGAATTAGAGTCATCCACATCACCTCCATTTTTCCGGTTTGAATTTCTAGTTCCTGTCTTTCCAACCTCATCAGGATGAACACTTTCAAGTGTCTTTGTCAGCCACTTTGGGGGACCTTTTTGAGATGGTCTAGTCTACTCCGTTGATTGAGTTGGGACTGAATCAAGATTGAGTCTCCCAATTCTATCAATTACATCACTTAAAGCATCATCGGTTGTTGCAGTTTCATGTGGAGTTTCATGTGGGGGAGAGTGTTCTTCAGAAGAAGATTCCAAATGTTGATCTAGTATAGGAATCCCCCCTTCAAGATGTGGAATCTAAAAATCAAATTCTTGAAATGATTTTTCTTTTGCGAATATATCCAAGCGATCAAGTTTCCGCTCAACAACATTGTCAATTTTGGATGATTCAAGGAAAATTACATCTCTAGATACAACTAAACTCTTATTTACTTCATCATAGAGGTGGTATGATTTGGAGGTGTTTGAATATCCCAGAAAGATACACTTACTGTCATGCGGAATCAGTCGATCTTGCAGACAAGACAGACCTTCCTAGAATCTAATGAAGACCTAATGACAAACAAACCAACCAAACACTATCTTTCTCTAAATGCGCTTTATAAGTAATGGGAAACAAGTGTGTATAAGAGCCTACCTCATGTCCAACGCGAGTTCGGAGATGCCTTTGTTTCTTTGATCCAAGTAAGTTCCTTTATCACAAACCTACAAGCACAAACAAGGCAAACAATTAAATAACACCTGAATATCCATTATTACAAAACATATTTAACATGAAAGTCAAGGAGTCCATGAAACAAATAGCATAAGATACTTTTTGAGAAAAATGAGCTTGATTGTATTAATTCAAAAGAAAAGAATCTTACAAACTTTGCCTTGACGTTGTACAAGCTCCTTCCAGGGTCCAACAAGAAGTCTCCTCTACTTTGACAAGCTTCACTCACTCCCTAATAGGGCCAAAAAGGTATGTGATCTCTCCTCTTAAGCTCAAATAGGAAGCCTTGATTTCACTAGCATTTACCCTCAAAATTTCAGCTTCTAACCTCCCTGGCCACTGACCCAATGCCTCAATTTATAGTGCAATGGAGATCAGTTACCAGCTCCTCCTTCAAAGGGATAGAGTCCTCCTTCAAAGGGATAGCTCCTCTCAATAAGGGATTAGTTCCTCCTATTATGGGATGCATGAACCACTTGGAGCGAACAATCCACGTAACAAATGCTTCTAGAAAACTCTAGAATTAACCCAAGATGAGTTTTTTAAGATAAAGATTGCGCTTTTGACTTTTACAGGGGTACGCACCTTCCCCTTTACATACAGAGTGTATAAGTACACAGATAACTTGAACAAAGGGTGCGGGCCCGCAGGCAAAAGTAAGAGAAAGTGCGGAACCAGAGTTACATTTCTTTTTTGATGTCTTTCTCTCATTTCTCAAGCTTGTTTTGAAGAGGTGAGGTTTAACACTTGCTTAGGAAGCTGGTATAGGTAATGATAGGCCTACACCGACTGCAAATAATCAAGGTGACAATATTTTTGTGTAACAGATTGCCCCCTAAAGTGTGAAGTCTGTAGTATATGAGGATTTTCTTTATCATATAGGAAGAGTGAAGTGCTTTATCATTTCGAGGATCATCTTGCGGAGAGCCCGGTTGGAACCTGTAAAAACATTCAATGCAAAATATATATATGAGATCATATCATCGCTGAGGTAGGCATTCCCATACTCAGATAAAAACTGACTAAGAGAATGAAAACTGACTAGAAGACTAACTACTGCTCTGATATAGGAATGATCTCGTAACTCATCATAAGTACAGACACATGTGGACATAGTATGGACGCAGCCATCTGTTTATGAATAGTCCATAATATAATGCATACAAAATTCCTCGCAACCTGGATGGTGGAAAATAGATCCAGGGTCTTCATTTCTACGTCCCGAAACAATACGATTCTATCCATGCGATTGAATGTGTCGAAGTTGAACATGGTAGAAACCGCTTGATTACCAGTCAATGATGTAAACTGTTAACAAGGTGAGAGAAACCACCAATAATGACAATGGCTCTCAAAGTACTCAGCACAATCCATGAAATGTGATAAGATGTGTTGAGGTCGAACATGTCATGGAATCCTTTGATCGAAAGTCAATGATGCAAACTGTCGTCAAAGGCGAGAAACCTGCCATTGAGGCATGCAGATCTCAAGGTACTGACGATTTATAGATCATATTTCTAGATAATGAGCTGAAGTCGATAGAAAGCGATCCGTCGCAGGAAAGCCTACAACACGAAATCATAGATCAAGTTGAAGAAATTTAGTTGCAAGGAGTGACTCAGGGATGGTCAAGATGAATGACAGACATTTTGCAGATGAATGGCTTATTTGCACTGAGCTCTTGAACACATAATGACACGGCATATGGTTTGGTGATGATTGCCCCAAAGTTAATACCCAGAAACCAGTTGAATACTTTCAATATGGTTTGATCAACTATTAGGTAAAGGATTTCCCAACCCAGGTGATTGAAGGTGTCGTGTTCAAGAGTGGTTATAAAGTATGACAAACAGACTCACTTTTCTCTCTTTTCCCCCACCATTTCTGGTAAGTACCTCTTTATTTTTTACAAGCTTGAGGAGGATAACATATGCTTGATTATAAGCTCACCCTTCGGGTGAG
>APFE031618773.1:4733-53646 GCA_000404065.3 Pinus taeda | reverse complement strand
AAACCAGGCATAACTAACTTCCCTTTCTCCATCTTCCCCAAATCATTAACTAATTTCCCCAAAAAGAGGTCAAGATCTGCTTGATATCTCTTAGTTCCATCATTTTCCATGTCATTAGCCTCGGTGAAGATCTGCTTCACTCAAAGAGGATCCATACTTTCTCTATAAGGTTCTACCTCCCATTTGGAGCCTAAGATCTCTGAAACTTAGCGCTTTCTTGTCATCTCCATGTTAACTACTGATACTATTATTTAACTCCCTATATTTTCCCCATCCCCATACTAAAACTATGTAGATAATCCCCTTATGTAAATATCCCCTCCCCCTGGTTGAAATATAACCATAAATACTTCTCTGGAATTACTAAGTACCTGGACTTTAGTGAGATACCCTCCCTTGCATAATTTCCATTCCCAGGTGTTTGGACCCCTTCCAACTAAGAAAACCTTTCCCAAGCTTGCCCCCCCCCCCCCCGCATTCTTCTTTGGAAATTATTAATTTTTGTTTGATAAATTTCCACTGCGCAAAACACAGTTAACCCATTCTCTAAAGTTCAAAACCCACAGCACCGTGAAAAATTAAACCTTTAACGCGTGCGCGCTTTTACTAAACCCCACGCATCTCCCTTTTCCGTCCACCGTCGGATCGCCTCCCCCAGATCCGACGGCCTTTGTTCACATCGGGCGCCCCATTGTGGTGGTAGGTTACCACCCGACGTCTGACGGTTTTACCGCCGTACACCGGGATAGGTGGCGGCCTCCCATTGCATCGGGCCGCTCCTGACAGAAACCACCTCCGTACCAAAAGCGGTCTGATGCACAGGCAAAACCGCCCTCCCCTCACGTAACAGGAGCGTAACAGGAGCGCCACCTCACCCTGCCACGTCGCCTCCACATCACCTCACACAGCCTTCGCCAGCCCCACGTCACCCTGCCACATGTCCCTGCCACGTCACTCCACTGTACTGCCACGTCACCTTGATAACGTCAGCATGCTGACGTCATATCCGTACCAAAGGACCCCACTGCTGACGTCAACAGCCAAAAAACCGAAAATTCGCGCAAGCGCAAAAGTCGAGCTTCGGAGCTCCAGAATGAGAAACGGAGGCAGTTTTCGATGCGCGAAATAGGCCATATTGGGGAATCTTTAGGGAATCTTTTGATTCCTTGGCCCGTTTAGCACCGAAAAAGCCCGAAAATGCACGACTTTGCCAAATTAAACCAATTTGAAGACAGAAAGAGGCCAGAGACAGAGATTAAAGAATATCAAATCAAATTTGTTGACAGAAAGCACGTCAAAGCGTATCAGGAAGCGGTGAAGACCATCAATGTAGCGGCAAAGTGTATCAGAGGAGATTTTCTCAGGGCTCGAGGCAAATCCAACATTAAAACGAAAGCTCTAAAAGTCAAGAAGCAATTGAAGACGCATTGAAGGCTCACCAGCACAAATGACTGCACATTAAACTCACGGAATATCAGTGAACCAGAACTCAATGCACAGTTATGACAGGACCACTGCACCAAGTCACACAGGACACCTCATCAACTCAACTTGATTCGGTTGCCTCTAGCGCAACCCAAAGGACTTACTTGCATTTAATTCCAGTAGCAATTAGGTATTAGAAAAAGCTTTTTTCCTGCAGACCTATTTAGGTCAAATGTAAGAAATGACTTCAGATATTTTGCTTATATATACCACCCTGAAAAATGGATTAGGGGTTGGTTGGTTGGTTGTTTGTTGAACAGTAGTTTGATCTTTGTTATCTTGATCTTTTTCTCAAGCAGAGACTCGCACTGTAACTGTGATACTTTCTATAATCAAAGACTACTGAAAGCATGGATTCTGAAACTGTCTGTTGTGTTTAATTGGCTGAGGAGTGATTGTGGAATTCATGTGCTTCGACATGTTTCAATAAGTGCTTCTTAACTCTGTTAGTTTTTTTTCATGTTTGTGTTATCAGAAATCCGCCCTCTAAATTGCAGAAAAAAAGAATAGCTTAGGATTTGCTTAAGTGCACCTTAGGCTCAATTTCTGCGATTTTTCATGTTTTCATCAGGAATAGTTATGAACATGCATACTTAAATGATCTCGTTTACGCTGTTTCTTTCACCTATGAATGATAATTTAGGAATTCTTAACTGCTCCTAAATAACCGTTCTTTCACCTCTCCTCTCTGTCAGTCCTGATGAAAGATTCTTAATTGCCTTTTGTCTCTGACCATCATTCCATCCTTCAGCAAATTGATCATTGTCTCATGTGTGGCTACCTCGCTCCACAAGCCTCTTGTGACCAAGAAAACGCACCAGCAAGCCTTAATCCATGACTCCATGCCCAATGGTTTGATACATATCACACCTTACTTTAGCTCTCAACTTGGAATTTCTACCTGGCATACACCTTCCATCCAAACAAAACGAACAAAACCCCTGTACCCAACAACTAGCCTAAAATCACCATCAACATAGTTAAATCATAAAGAGAGAGCCCTCTCTGATTGCAGGTGGGCTAGAACCTGCAATCCAAAGATTGGTTTGTGGTTACCTCGGCCGTATCCCTACAGGAGCTTAGGGACAACCTATGTGATAACACCTACCAAATGCACCTCTCACTAGTCACTAGATCCAAATCCAAAATTTATAAGAATGTAGACCTAAAAGACAAACTAAGAAAAATAAGAAACCTAAAAGAGGCCAAAAGACTCCCCAAGCTAGAATAAAAATCACTCAAAAAGTTGTTGGAAATACTAAGAGGGGGGTTAATCAGTATTTATTTTCAATGTTAATTTTACTAGTTAGATCACTTATATTTAGAACACAAAATGAACAATAAGAATAAAGTTTTTATTAATTTATTCTTTACAATAAATCAAGTACAATATATATAGGGTTCCAACCCTATATGAAGACACCGATCTTCAATCTCCCAGGCTCCAACCCGTATTTTGCCAAGCACTGACTTGGACTTCCAAGGCTCCAACCTTGTCAATTTGAGGCACCAGCCTCTAGGGCTCCAACCCTGTCTCTGGTACAGAATCTGACCTGGTTTCTTGAGGACTCATGTCCTCTAGGGCTCCAACCTTATCCTCCAAGGCACCAACCTTGTCTTTTTCGAGGCTTCAACCCTTGCTTTACTTCGTCAATATATATTTAGTTGCACTTCATGGCTCCCAATGTCTTTTTCACCGAGCCATGTCAATCTTTAGCAATGCCTTCACTTAGTATCCACGTCACTTCATCAATGACAACCTTGTTCTTCAAATCAAGGTATCTCCACTGTTATTCATGATGTCCAAAACAAAGATCTCTAAGATCGCCTCATGATGGCTGATGCATTATGGTCTACAATGTTATCTCCAAGATCAATTAAGGCTTTTCAACAAAATATCTTCAAGCTGGAACCTTCTTCAAGGTCACTCCACAAGTGCTTCAATCAAAATTTCCAAGAATGTCTAATCTTTAAAAATGCATCTTCAATGTTCTCATTAATCTTCAATACAATGCTACAAGAGCCATCCAATATGATTTAAGGAACTCCACTTCACAAGATGCTTCAAAGGTTTACGTAGAATGTATCTCCAAAACTTTTCATCTATTTCAAATGTTCTTTGGTAAGGCTACATTACCAAGTTATCTTCATGATCCTTCAACAAATATTTTTACTATTCAAAAGACTAAAAATAGAGTTCTTCAGTACTAACTTATTGTCGTTTCCAAAATATGACTTCACAAGGTTGATCTGAGTCCTCCCGTAGATCCTTCAAACGAGTTGTCACATAGGTGTATTCACCATTTCACCCACAGGTCCTAGCCTTGTGACTGTTCTCTGTCCCAAAGTCTAAGTGAATGTTCAAGCTCTACACAAATCCAAAGCCTAAAATATAGTTCAAATTTCATAATGATTCTACCCACAGGCAGCTATATCACAGTCCAAGTTCTAGCACAGTCTGAGGTAAGGATTCATTATATATACCACAGGAAGATATGAGCCTAAGTCTGAGGTTTTTGCTTTATTTACCACAGAAGGATATGAGTTGTTGTTGTAGTCTCCTTCAGGAGCCACTTAAATAATAGTGTTATAACACAGTCAAGCTATAAAGGCTGAATTGCCACAGTTCGGGAAAAATACACAGTCTGAGGCACAGGGGCAACCAAAGTTCAAGCTATGAAGCCCGAGGAGTATACACGGTCATTTGAAAGTAATTATGTCATTTTCCACGTTGTCCTGAAGATTTCAAACCCAAAATAAGTATTCATTGTTTCCCTTTCTTCTTTAACTCATGTGTTTCCTTTCACTTTTGTTCATTCGCATGTGTAGACCGAGCTCATGTAGTATTTCTATGATAATCACCAAAAATTATTGAGGAGAAATGCAGTCTGAAATGTATATATAGTGTTTTTTCGCTAAATAAATGAAGAGACACGTCTTTTAGGAGGGAGGCCGACATGTGTGCCAAAGTGTAGGTTGCATCACAATTAATTGTATTTGTCTTAACTTAAAAAATTGATATCTCACAAACTACTAGGAGTTTCGGGACAAATAAGGGTTGATTGGAAAGAGGAAAAATTCCTCTTTCAGATGGTCTAGGTCCCATGTTTAAAGGTTGCCTCCAAGATCTTCAATTTTATTTTTCTTTGAAATTTGTCTCAAATTGTTTAGTGCATAAGCTAACTAGGATAGTATGACTTCTCTTTGTTTGGCTTCTCCATTATTTTTCTTCTCCATTTTTTAGCTTCTTTATCATCATAGGATCATGTAGGACATCCACACCATCATGAAAGTGTCCAACAATGAGTGTATCATCTATTTCATCACATAATGGTGCAGTCATATGTTGTAGTGCAGCATCATTAAGAGAACTCCAAAATAGTCTTCCAACCCTCAAATGATATCCAACCATGTTACCACCATTAAGTGTATGACATCATCAAGTATCATCAAGTGTGGTCACTCTTCAAGAGTCTGACATCATTAATTGTATGTCTCCATATGTCATCAAGAGTTAAGTTCTAGATCATCAAGTGCATGAAACCTTAGCTCAAGGACTTCTTAGGACTTATTTCATTAGTGATTTGACTTCTTTGTGACTTGACATCTTCATTGATGGTATCTGTGTCATGACATCATCATCTGGAACCAAGCATCTCAAGAATATTGACATCTTAGTCAATGCCAATCTCCCCCTTTATCATTGATGGAAATATTCTTTCCCTTCCAACATTCTCTCCCCTTTTGACATCAATGGAAAACAAGGTTCCAAACTATTCCTTGGATTCATCGTCCATCATGCTATCAGTAATCATTGTTTTGCATACTCCAACGCCCTGAGCCATTAAGAAATTTCTCATTCTTACCTTCCATACATCAAAGTTTCCATTGAATAATGGAACCTTCCCAATTTTATTGTCTTCAATTTTCACGATTGAGGAAGAGACATCTTTAGGAGGATTGGATGATTTCTTCCTTGGATTTTCCATTTGTGTTCTAAGGATCAACCTTCAAGTTTTTAGGCTTGTGAGAAGGTATTGACTCTATTAATTTTAGGTATGTTCTATGCTAGAGAAATTTATTTCAATTTTCACAGTTAGCTCAATATCTTTTCCAGATTAGCAATCACATCAGCATTAAAGTAAACTACAAATAGAACATAAATATAAATCATAGAAGACAAGCCAAGCCAAGAGGACACGAGATGTTGTGCTAGCTAGGGACAAACCCCAATGTGAGTAAACCCTTGATCAATTCTTCTTATATGTTCTTCAATAGTTCAGCAGAGAGAGAGAGTACATTTACAACAGAAGTCAACACTTTGACTTATCTAGATAAGAGCATAGATCATCTCTAAGAAGATGATACATGAGATTAGTTGAAGACATGTTGCTTCAACTAATTCTCCAAGGTGACTCCTTCACCTATCATTGTGTTGCATTTCGCCATCATGTTGCACCTCACCACATTGCACCATGTTGCACCCATCATCACTATGCTGCATCTCATCACGCTTCATTAATCATGACGTACCCATCACTGTATTGCATTATGTGCCATTGGTTCACCATGTTGCCATCCTAACCTATGTGTTGGTTGAACCTTGCTTGCTTGTTGTCCCTTTCTTGCTTGTTGACCCTAACATTTTTGTTGTCTTTAGAATGCTTGTTGTTGCATGCTAGTTGTCCCTTGAATGCTAGATGTAACATTACATGCTTGGTGTATTTGCTACTAATTACCATACAGCTGTCCCAATGTTAGTTAGTTGTCCCTTGCATGATGCTCTCCTTCGAAGACAGATGCTCTGGTTGTTTTGGCAGTTCCCGATATTTCAAGAAGTTCCGGCTATTCCCAATAGTTTTGGTTGTTCCTAGCAGTTTCAGTTGTTCCCGGCAATTCCAGCAGTCCCGACAGTTCCGACTTTTCCGGTAGTTCCTGCTTTTTTGGCTTTTCTAACTTTTTTGGCAATTCTGGCTTTTCCGTCATTTCTAACTTTTCCGGCTTTTCTGGCAGTTCTGAATTTTCCAACTTTTCCGGCTTTTCTGGCTTTTTTAGATTTTTCGGCAGTTCCGTCTTTTCTGGCAATTCCGATAGTTCCAGCTTTTCTTGCTTTTTTGGCAGTTCCGGCTTTTCCGGTAGTTCTGGCTTTTCCGGCTTTTCTGGAATTTCTGGCTTTTCTAGCATTTCTGGCTTTTTCGGCAGTTCCAACTTTTTTGGCTTTTTCGGCAGTTCCGATAGTTCCAGCTTTTCTGGATTTTCTAGCAATTCCGGCAATTACGACTTTTCCGGCAGTTTCGGCTTTTATGGCAATTCCATCTTTTCCAGATTTTCTGGCTTTTTGAGCAACGTAGAGCTTATACTCCCATAATTACATTTAGATCTAGGGCATGTTATCTAGGGAAGCGTATACCCTAGGGCACTCCCTCTAGCTCTCATCTTCATCAAACCCAAAACAAGATCAACCGAGATCACAAGAGTGAGTGAGTGTATGACAAATGACTTCAAGTCCTCTTCTATTTATACTAAAACGTAGAGGTTGAATAGACATGACTGTTGGACTTCTGAGCCTACATAAGTTGTTGGTCGACTTGACAATTTGTCCATAATCAAAAATAAATTCATATCTTCATAAATACTTATCAGAATCGGATGATCTTTAGATCAATCCTACACCTCTCGATGAGAGGGATCCAAGAAAAATATTAGCAAGATGACCCACATGGATTTTGGCTCTAGTTGCCAATTTTAACAGGCTCTGATACCAATTGTTGGAAATATTGAGAGGGGGGTGAATTAGTATTTCTTTTAAATTGTTGATTTTACCAGTTATATCACTTATATTTAGAACACAAAATGAACAATAAGAATAAAGGCTTTTATTAACTTCTTCTTTACAATAAATCAAGTACAATATATACAGGATGCCAACCCTATATGAAGACACCGATCTTTAATCTCCTAGGCTCCAACCTATATTTTTCTAAGCACCGACTTGGACTTCCAAGGCTCCAACATTTTCAATTTTAGGCACCAACCTTTAGGGCTCCAACCCTATCTCTGGTACAAGCTTCAACCTAGTTTCTTGAGGACTCCTATCCTCTAGGGCTCCAACCTATCCTCCAAGGCACCAACCTTGTCTTTCTCGAGGCTCCAACCCTTGCATTACTCTGTCAATATATATTTAGTTACACTTCACTACTCCCAATGTCTTTTTCACCGAGCCCTATCAATCTTCAATAATGCCTTCACTTAGTCTCCATGTCACTTCATCAATGAAAACCTTGTTCTTCACATGAAGGTGTCTCTGTTGTTGTTCATGATACCCAAAACAAATATCTCCAAGATCACCTCATGATGGCTAATGCATCTTGGTCTTCAATGTTATCTCCAATATCAATCAAGGCTTTCCAAAAAAATGTCTTCAATCTGGAACCTTCTTCAAGGTCACTCCACAAGGGCTTCAATCAAAATCTCCAAGAATGTCTAACATTTAAAAATTTGTCTTCAATGTTCTCCTTAATCTTCAGTACCCTGCTACAAGAGCCCTCCAAGATGCTTTAAGGAACTCTACTTCATAGGCTTCTTCAAATATTTACTTAGAACGTATCTCCAATATGTCTCATCTGCTTCAAATGTTTTTTGGTAAGGCTACATTACCAAGTGAATCTCTTCATAAACCTTCAACAAAGATTTTTACTATTCAAAAGACTGCAAATAGAGTGCTTCAGGACTAACTTACTATCTGCTCCAAAAAATGTCTTCACAAGGCTAATCTGGGTCCTCACACTGAACCTTCAAATGAGTTGTCACATAGGTGTATTCATAATTTCACCCACAGGTCCTAGCCTTATGATTGTTCTTCGTCCCAAAGTCTAAGTGATTGTCCGAGCTCTACACAAATCCAAAGAGTGAAATATAGTTCAAATTTCATAATGATTCTACCCACAGGCAACGATATCACAGTCCAAGTTCTAGCACAGTCTGAGGTAAAGATTCATTGTATTTACCACAAGAAGATCTGAGCTTAAGTATGAGGTTGCTTCTTTATTTACCACAGAAGGATCTAAGTTGTTGTTGTTGTCTCCTTCATGAGCCATATAAATAACAGTGTTATAACACAATCAAGCTATAAAGGTCGAGTTGCCACGGTTCAGGAAAAACACACAGCCTGAGGAGTATACACAGTGGTTCAAAGTAATTATGACATTTTACACGTTGTCCTAAATATTTCAAACCCAAAACAAATATTCATTGCTTCCCTTTCTTCTTTAACTCATGTGTTTCATTTCACTTTTGTTCATTCACATGTGTAAACTGAGCTCCTGTATTATTTTTGTGATAATCACCGAAAATTGTTGAGGAGAAATGTAGTTGGAACTATATATATAGTGTTTTTTCACTAAATAAATTAAGAGACACGACTTTTAGGAGGGAGGCTGACATGTGTGCCAAAGTGTAGGCCGGGTAATAATTAATAATATTTTTTCTTAACTTAAAAGATCAATATATCACAAACTACTAGGAGTTTTGGGACAAATAAGGGCTCATTGGTAAGAGGAAAAAGTCCTCTTTCAGATGGTCTAGGTCCCATGTTGAAAGGTTGCCTCCAAGATCTTAAATTTTATTTTTATTTGAAATTGTCTTCAAATTTTTTAGTGCAAAAGCTAACTAGGACAATATGACTTCTCTTTGTTTGGCTTCTCCATTGTTTGTCTTCTCCATTTTCTAGCTTCTCTATCATTATAGGATCATGTAGGACATCAACATCATTATGATAGTGTCCAACAATGAGTGTATCATCCATGTCATCACATAATGGTGGAATGATATGTTATAGTGCAGCATCATTAGGAGAACTCCAAAATAGTCTTTGAACCCTCAAATGATCTCCAATGATGTTACCACCATCAAGTGTATGACATCATCAAGTATCATCAAGTGTGGTCACTCTTCAATAGTCTGATATCATTAAGTGTATGTCTCCATATGTCATCAAGAGTTAAGTTATAGATCATCAAGTGCATGCAACATTTGCTCAAGGACTTCTTAGGACTTCTTTCATTATTGATTTGACTTCTTTGTGACTTGACATCTTCATTGATGGTATCCTTGTCATGACATCATCCTCTGGAACCAGGCATCTCAAGAATATTGACATATCGGTCAATGTCATATTGACATCAATGATAACCTTGATTAACAAAAGCATAAGAGCTAGGAATCCAAATCCAAAAAAGCACTCTCAAGCAATCAACAAGAAAACCAAAAAGTCAAAAAGAGGAAGGCAATGTCAACAAGTTAGGGTTGTAGCAAAATGTCTCAAAAAGAGCCAATGTTCTACAATGGTTAAAATCAAACTCTAGAGGTAGGAAGGCCTAAATAATATTAAGAGGGAGAGATAATAAAAAGATAAAACACACCCAAATAAACTTTTTTAGATGACAACTGAACAACCAAAAGAAAAACACCACCAAATAGAAAAACCAAACAATTCCAAACAAGCTTGTGAAACTGAAATCAATAATAGATCTAAATTTGTCACCAAATCAACCACTAAGACCTGGAAAAAAAAAAAAAGATCCAAAGATGGGAACAATAACCCCAAGCAAAGCATTCAAAACCCTCAAGTAGAAACTTGAAGTTCATAAGCCAAAAAGAACCCAAAACAAGTCAAACAAAATGGATTGAGATCAGAGGTATGTAGCAATTGAAAACAATAGTAACAGTAGATCCAAGAAACAAGGATCTAACCAAAGAGAAAAAGAGAAATTGAAATGAAAGAATAGAGAAAGTGACCCCTTCAAGAATGGGTACCCAAATCCAACTCAAATAATCCAACCAGAATTAGATCTATGACAGATCAAACTCTAGACAGAAGGAAAAAGCTAATTCAAATATGAGACGGAGGGTTTTTTAAAGACCTTTTAATATTTTTGGAGTTACCGTTCCGACCGCACGGATGATCCATGATCAGTGTGGTTACAACTGCACTCTTGACACTGCAAAATTTTGGCTAGAAACATTCAACCACACTGTAGTCTGGCATGTGTGTAAGGTTGGGAAGAAAATTGATTTTTTTTTAAATGTGCACACACAAAATGAATCCAAGGGCCAAATCAGGAAAATTAAACCCCAAAAAGAATTTCAAATGCATAGAAAAAATCAAGGGAGCACCCAAAACCAAAATAGGAGAAAAAAAGAGGAGATTCCAAAATGAAGAGGGCAAAAAAATGAATGCTCTCATTGAAGGAACCAATTATTTTGTGGAATAATTTACACACAAGGAGTCATTGCTTTGTAACCCTATGGCCCTAACAAGTTTACCAAACATAAAAATGTATGGCTAAAATGAGATAACAAACAATTCCAAATTATATGATCAAGCAAGCAATCATTCGTGCAATTCCTATTGTTGTAGGCTTTGAGCTAATACTCGACCTCCTCACAGGTTGGTGATGGCTCTTGAGTTCAATGCAAATCCCTCGCACTCCAACCAGAAGATCTCTCTCTTCCGTTATCGATCTAGTCCTGCACACAAGCACTAACAAATAGGGATGACAAATAGCCTTCTGCAGAAGATTGTTAGCTCAAAACATCAAGTAAAACATAAAAATTTCAATAAATACATTAATGTAAAGAGAAGGGAACATATATCTCTATTAACCATGAACCAAAAGTACATCATATACCTTAGCTCTATAACTCCTTTCCAAGCTCCAGCAAAGTCTCCCCACTACGAGAAAATGGCCTCAAAGAAAATATATGATTCTAAAGGACTGAATCAATATAGAAATAGAATCTCAATATAATTGTCTCTCTCAAACACTCACCTGACCCTCTAGGATAACCCGGTATAAAAATGAAGAAGGATACTCCCAAGGGGATGAATGTAGACACCTAGGAAGAAGAGAAGTTAAGAAGCTTCTCCAATAATATTTCATAGCTAGCTCGAATAGATCAGATAAGGTGATGAGTCAAATTGGTCTCCTAGGAATGATAAGCATCTAGAATAATTCCCCTAGACGCATGCACAAAATGATGATTTTGGTTATAACCACAGGGAAGGTGGGTCTTGCATGCGGTTGGAAAATAAAATTGGGAAAAAGAGTGGTGAAAGGCCAAGGCAATAGGTCAAAGTTATGGCAACTGAAAGGTACGAACCCTAGGGAAAAAACAGGTTGATAACAATTTTGATAGAGGTATTGTTATTTTCCCATAGTTCTTAACAAACTTGGATAATAGCCTGTCAACCCGAGAAATCCTTGAAGAATCCTTAAGGTTGTTGATAGTTTCCATTCCTTTATGGATTTAATTTTGTTAAGGTCTACCTTAACACCCTAATGACATACAATATGACCCAAATATTGAACTTCTTGTGCCCCAAAGAAACATTTGGAGGGTTTTGCATATAATTGTTTCTCCTCCATTAGTTTGAGAACCCTGTCAACATGTTGAACATGATATTTTCAAGACATGTTGTAGATTAGTATATCATCAAAAAATACTAACACAAATTTCCTAAGGAAGGGTTTGAAAGTGGAATTCATCAAACCTTTAAATGTGGAAGGTTGATTCGTAAGGCCAAAAGGCATGACTAAAAATTTATAATGGCCTTTGTGAGTATTGAATGTTCTTTTCAGAATGTCTTCTATCTTCATTATAATTTATTGATATCTTGAACGAAGATCCAACTTGGTGAAGTAAATTTATCAATGAAAGGAATGGTAAATTTATCTTTAATAGTGAGCTTGTTGAACTTTCTATAATCTGGACACATACACTATGATCCATCCTTCTTGTGCACCAATACTACTAGAGAAGAGAAAGAACTTTGGTTAGGTTGAATTATACTTGCCTCTAGAATTTTTGCAACCATACATTCAATTTCACTCTTCTAGGCATAGGGATATATGTAAGGTTTGATGTTTGGAGGAACACTTCCTAGAATCAAGTGAATAGAATTATCATGATCGCGAATAGGTGGCAGACTTTTGGAGTCTCAAATACCTTAGAATGACTTTCAAGGACTCTTTGGAGAACTTGAAAAATGGATGGCTTAGATGTTTGACCATCTAGTGAGCATAATAGTGCAATTACCCCTCTTTGTTCCTTCTTCAAAATCTTTGTCATGCCATTAGAGTTTATTATCTTCCCATGTTTCCCTTTTATACCCCTTAATTCAATTTCCCTTCATTCCTAGAAAAAATTCAATAAAATTTCTTGAAATTAAAATTTATCGTCTCCAAATATTGTAATCATTGGACTCCTAATATAAATTTATAAAGAAATAATTGGACTATTTAATGCATAATCCCCCATGGTTATATTGATATTATGGCACCTCCCTAATAAATTTATAATTCCTCCAGTTGTCACCATCACTTGACACTCTGGTGTTGGATATAGAAGAAATTCAAATCCTTGGATATATTGCAATGATTAAAATTATGGGTACTACTTGAATCAATCAAAATTATTACCTTTTTATTCATGATATATCCTTCTATCTTGAGAGTTTGAGGAGCGGTGATTCCCACCAATGCATTCCAATATATGGTCAAATTCATTTCTTCTTTTTCAACCTCGGGGGTTAGTTCCTGGTGTATATCTTCTTATTTTGATGTTTATTATTCATATTCTTCCTCCTTTTCACAATCTATGTAAAATAATTTATTCTTAACACATTTATTACCTTTAGTGTATTTTCTATCACAACTATAACAAATCAATTTTTCTTTTTTTCCTCCAGTTTTTGTGGTGTCAACCTTGTAGTTTGTGGGAGGCTAGGAGAAAAAACATGTCCATCTTTACAGTTGTAAGTGGTAGACCTCCTTGTTCCCATAATTTTCTTTCAACTTCTCTTGCCACCTTGAATGCAATCTCTAATGGCTTAGGTTCCCAAAGGTGAACGTCATGTTGGATGTCATCTTTTAAAGTCCTATGAAAACATAAATTCTATGCTCCTTCGAAATATCAGTTACCTTGATATTTTGTCTTTTGAAGTCCTTAATGTGCTCCCAAATTGAACCCTTTTGTTTGAGAATTATTGATTGGCTAAAGAAGGTATTTCTCTTTGTATCCTCACAATGTGCTATCAATTCCTCTATAAAAATTGTCCAAGTGACAAATGATTTATGAGAATAAAGTCATCGATACCACACAAACTTATTGGGTTCTAAATATAAATATAGATATGCCTACCTTTTGTGTGTGTTGTGCATCATGTATGTAACATGCATCTCCCACATTTACCCACTTTTACAATCTCTCTAGGGTAAACATGAGTTGAGTGTTGCTATTATATAACCTGACCTCGAAGTTCTAGTTATGGAAGTGGGGCCGACTAATCGACAACTTACAACCACCCCTTAGGGACTAAAGACCACTCAAGATCCTACAAACCAGCCCAGGTGATCAATCCCTGAGCTAGAACTATTTTTCACTAACCTAACACCCCAATCGCACCCTTGACACATTGTGCATGTAGTTATGAGGCTCCAACCGCACGCACAAGATTGTCTACCAGTGGTTATGATCGAAAATCCTCAAATCTATGCTAGCAGTCCCAAGATATGAGCCACCTTTCCAGGATAGCCTCCATACCACTTCCCAAAATTGAATTTAACTTTCTAGAATCATAAATAAGATGTCAATGATGCTAACCATTCAAAACTTGAACAAGAACTTAACCAATACATGCCGAGTACATGATAGACATTTCGTCAAACATATGGTGAACATAGAAGCTATAGGTCATGAATGCATATATGATCATAAAATTATGAACTTCATCTGAGAATCACCAAGAAGGCTTGATTCTCTATCAAGCTAGTTGTAACAACACTTGTTATCCCATTCATTCATCAACCATTTAAATACTTATCAAATCATAAATAAGATCCATAGCTAGAGGAAATCGTAGAACCATGCTTACAACCAACATATAGCCAAAATAGAGACCATGAAAAAACTACCACAAAATCATTATAATAACAAATGTATGTGCTCATGAATCACATTACAAAAAAAAAAATCATTTTAACATATGAAAAATCCAAACAAGTCAGGGACTTCCACATACCACCCAACCATAGATTAGGTTGAACCAAATCTCTCTTTCAACCAATCACCCTAGTGTCATAATCCAAGAATGAATGTGGGATCTCATGGGATAAACTAATACACAATCAAACAGGGAATCCATAGGTTAAACCACCTCCAACCTCAAGCTATCATGATCTCACTTAAGCTGATCTCGAGATCACAAAACCAAACCAATTTTAGATGCCTCAGACTTCCTTCACCATAACTTGAGGAATTTTCCTATCTCCACCCACTTTTCAAGGGCTTACCGGAGAAAACCATCTCCACCCCCAACCCTTGGTGATTTTCCTGAGACCACCTCACTCAGTTCCAAAATCCTTCCAGCAATCCAAAGCTCAACCCATAATGAACCCCACCATACCATGGTTATCAAGGAAATGGAAAGGCAAGGTTGAAACCACTGTCAAACCAGGAAAAACTCACGCTAATAACGACAAATGAACCAAATAAACAAATGCATATACCATGCATTCACACCTCAACTAGGAAATCACACATGTAACCTATTACCTGCAAAATCCTTCCATTGAAGCCGCTAATGTAACCTTCCTTTGTTTCCCTTTGCTTTCCTTTTTCTTATCCTTTTCCTTCCTTTGCTTGTCCTCTCCAAATCCAAGTGAATGTTTGAGTGCTCCAAGAATTATCTAAGTGTGATAGAGTGTAAGAGAGCCAACCACTAAATTGAAAAAATCTACAACTGACAAAAAACTATAAATTATTTCTCTTATGCCTTTTTATCAATGATGTCCCCTTTTTTCTTCATTTTCCTTTAATTTCCCTTGCATGCATATTTGTGTCTTGTCACCTTCCTTTTATCTTGTTTTCCTTTATTTTCATAATTAAATGCCAATTATTACTTCTTTTCCTTTTCCAATTTCCCCAGACATAATAAACCACAAGTGATGCCCACTATAATGTTTTCCGAACATTCAGCTTGGAATATGTGTCCCATGGCCTTGGTCTTATTCGTTTTCCTTTAGTATCCTTTATAACATGAAACTTTAACCCAGGGTTGTTACAGTGTAGATCAAAGAACTATTCCATCTATAGTATCAATGTTATCAAATCCTTGTCATCAAAATTCCTCATATCAATATTTGGAATATGGTTGGTCTTCCACGTAAAGTTACAATCGCTAAAATCATGAATCAAATTCCCTTTTTTCTCATCATGAGTTTCAGGGAATACCTTATCATCATTAGGATGCATTTCTTGTAGCAACTTTGTAAAACCTTCCTTTGAAACCTTCCAATTTTGCTTTTAATCCATCCTTCAAACCTTCCATTTCTCCTTTTAAACCATCCTTCAACCCTTCTATATATACTTTTATTTTATCTTCTAAACCATGCACATTAACATCCAGTGCTCCCAATTCATTTTTGGTTTCTCTTTGTGAGAGAAAAAATTGTTCCATTTGGTCTCATAATTTTGAGGGCTTTATGGATGTAGAATTATTTTGTTTAAAGGGAACTTTGGAATCAATTAATAATGTCTATGCTTCACTATGCCTTTTGAATTACTTCAAATTGATTTTCAAAAAAAATGTACGCAAACATAAAAATACACACCTTTTAAAGCTTGATTTTGAGTTTGTTTATAAGGTTGACCTTAAAACTTTTGTATCTCTATTATTTTGGCTTTCCAAGGTACTAAATTGCATCCTGCGATATCCCTTTGTGTCCTCTTTCCAGCACCACCAGTTAGACTGAGATTTAATTCTTCAAGATAAAGTTATGCCAAATCTCCCATGATGGCTTGATTATGGACTAATTCAGTAGAGTGAACTTGTAAGGTATGCCACATGTAATTGTTTTAACCTTCAGCCCTAAAAATGATAAATTGAAAACTAAAGTCCATGTAGTTTCAGTCCCTTGTTACGAAATTCAAATCCTATGCATTAAACAAAAGTTATGACGACTTTCCCTAAAACACTTGTTTGAGACTGAATTCTAGAGAATGCAAAAACCCTAAATTCCTTGGACCATATCTCCAAAAATATAGCGAACCAAGGTTTGAAATTGTAACCAGATGTTCATAAAGATTTTGTCTTCATGTGGTATTAATTTCATGGTCTGAAGCTTTACAGGGAAAAGAAAAATTTATAGTCAAAATTCCATGATGACCCATTTGAAGTAGCAAAACTCTAGTATCCATAGCTCTTATACCAAATGTTATGTATCCAAACCAAAAATAGCACAAAAACATAAGAAAATATAGATCAATGACTAGATAATAAGCCACTTCGAGGGGGAAACCTCCCTTCACATCACATAAATGAACAATTCTTGGATGATTCAAACGAAAAAACCTCCTTGGTATATATAGGTGTCTAAAGGATCAGAATATAATTGGGGCCTACATAAAAATAATAATGTAAGGACACAATAATAACAATATGGGGGCTAAACTAGTATTATAGGTATCTAACAAATCCATAAAGAGATATTTGAAGAAATTCTTTGAGATGATATATTTGGGATATATTACTACTACTTGGACATTAAAATGACTCAAAATTAAAAGCACATTTTCATTTCCCAAAAGAAGTACAATGGATAATTATTGAAAAGGATTGGCAAGGTTGAATGTAACCATATCTCTACTCCAATCGAACAAAATTTGAAGCTTACATCAAAATAAGGGAATGAATTTGAGGATGAAACCAAGTATTCATGCTATCTTAAAGACTTATATTTCATGAAATGCTTGTGATGTCTTATTTTGATCCCGACCGTAACCTTTTCAAACACAAGCCATCTCTTGCCTTGACTTTACAGCTTTTTTGGTCTTCCCTTAAGAAATTGTGCAATCTTGGAAGGTATTTCAACCTTGAGGATCTAAATTGTGCAATCTAGAGTGGCAAGCTAGCCTTGAGATCAAAAATTGTGCAATCCTAAGAGGCAGGTCGGCCTTGAGCTCAAAAATTATGAAAGCTATCCATCCCCTCATAAAATGCACAATTTACTGAGGTAAGGAATTTACCAAGCCCTTGAGCCTGGGAATTGCACAATATCCTTTTCCATTGTGAAAAAAGAAGTTTCCAAAAAAATTAGAGTTAGCATCCCTAAAAAAAAGAGCTTTCCATTTGATGTTCAGTTCAGTCCACTATGATGCTAATTATGAATTTCAAACAAGTGGCGTTTTTCCTTTATTTTAGGCATGTGCGTCAAAAACTCTAAATTACACATATATATAATAGATGCCCATAGAGCTCATTTTCACATTCTATCTTGGAGCTTTAGCCTTCCCAATGAGATCAAGGAACCTTCTATGGAGTTTGCAACACTTTTTCGGGTAAATTTTGCATTTGTCACTTTTTGTCACTTTTTGTCGTTTTGATTATGTGAGTGTTATGTTGCTTGTTTCTTTTCATAGTCATAGGAATTTTATCTTATATTAGCTTGTACAAGTGTTGGTTCGGTCTGTCTTTCACTTTTTACAAGTGTCGCATCAACTTCTTGTTTTTACCCATTAGTGGTCGTCATTTCGGAAACTCCTTATGCATGTTTTTTTTCCTTTTGCATGTTGATATTTTGTAGTTGATTTTCACCAATATATCTTTCCCTTAATCGGATATAAACTCTTACTTGCACCATCATTCAAATCTACCACTTTCCCATCCCCTTCCCAGGAAGATTTCCCCTTTACTTGGCCAGCACTTTCCATGATCAAGTGTGCATTGTGCAACTCTAAGGCTCAAGCCTCGTGCTTGGCCTCTGAGACTACGCCATGCGTAGTACCTGGATTTCCCAACTATGCGTTGTATAGTTCCAAGGCTCAAGCCCCATCCTTGGCCACTGACACTGTGCAATGTGTAGTATCTCCCTCAGTCTGCGCAGGCTGAGACTGTACATCATGCAGTCTCAAGCCTCAAGCCTCTCCCTTGACTACTAATATTGTGCAATGCACAGTTCATGAGGTCAGTCTCTTCCCTTAGTCTATGAATTGTGAAGTTCTCCCTCTCATTCCTGTGGTTGCTTCCTTGATCTTGCTTTGTGATTCATTTTTCTTGAGCTAATTTATGTTTGCCATGGGTGCATTTTTCTCCTACAGTACTATCATTTTTTAGCACTTCTCTTGATCAATTACTACCACTATGGTTCCTAAGAGATCTATCTCAAAGGACACTATAGAGAGTAGCACCGGGAGGCAATTGAGAGTACTCTAATGAATTTTCCACTTTTCTCAAACACTCAGTTGTTTATAGAGAAAGATTCAGACATTAGATGGTAGAAGGTGAATAAGGTGTTCTCAGCAAAAAGTTTCAAAGAAGAACTTGAATATCGACAATTTTACATCAATGTCCAAAGGTCAATATTACACAAGTTTGCATGCAGGTACCCAATTTTTCCATGTTCAGACATTTTTATTTGGATACTACCCCATACGGATAACAATACCATGACACTCAACAGTGCCAGTGGACAAAGGCTTCCATTTTTTATGGAACATGATTTTCAAAGTATGTATCGTTTGTCGTCATCATAATCTTACATGGATTCCCACCTCTATGCAATCACCAACTACTTGAGCACAAAGGATATCATCAAAATTTGAATGAAAGAGCTTTCTAAATTCCTCCAAACACACAGCAACACTTACAAGACCAAATATATCAAGAAGGCTTATCAGTACTTGATTGTCTTATGTTGTTGGATTTATGGCCAAAGTAGTATTGAGAACTTTCTAGAAGGTTGGGAATTCTTTCTTAATCAAGTTTTGAATGAAGGAAAACCATTCAACTTGTAAGATTTATTGGCTCAACAATTGAGGGCCCATGTAAATAATGCTAAAAACCATACCAAGGGTAAGAAATTCGGGTTTTACATGTTTGCTTACTTGTTGGATGCAATATGCTTGTAACTCTTTTCCTAGCATAAGTTGGACCTGGTCACCAAAAGAACCTATCGTGCACATTTACTGCAAGTTGCTTTGAGAATTCAGTTACAAAGGAGTAATTGAAAACCTAAGTGATCACTTCCTCTTTTCATTGTACAGGTTAATATTTTAGGAAGAGCCACCTTACATGTCCCATGGTGCAATGGAAGCAGTGTTAGAATTAGTAGATTGGTTTGCCTCACAAGATGACATTTTCCTCATAGCGTTTGGTGGTCAGGAGTCTCCACATCTTCTACTGAGGTATGCCACTGACAATTTGGTCATGCAAGAAGTTTCTTATCATATTTCCATAGGGTTATCAGGAGTTTTACACAGGAAGAAGAAGCCACCTTGAACCATTTTTCCTTTGCAAATTGGATTGTACAAAATCAAGAATTTGAAGGTTAGAGACACCGAAGGAAAGGAGATACATAAATTCGCATTTGGTCATTTGGACTTCAGTCCGTATGATCCTAGGAATGTTTCCAAAGAACGTTGTGCGAGGATTCATTTCCAATGGCCAAGTGGGACATTTTAGAGGCCCAAGGAGGAAGAGATCGAGAATTGTGTTAGCACCCTATAATACTAGTGCATTCCCCTTATTGTTATTACGGTATCCCCCTATTGTTATTCTTATGCCCATGTATCCCCCATGTTGTTATTGTTGTGCCCCATAGAAGCCCACTATTGTTATTGTTGTGCCTTACATTATTATTGTTATGTATTTAAAGGATGTTTCCCCCTCGAAGAGGATAAGTTTTGAGTCATTGATATATCTTTTTTGTGAGTTGGTTGCATAACATTTGGTATCATAACATTGGATTATAAGGTTTCGCTTCTCCAAATAGGACATCTTGGAATTTTCGGTATAGCATTTTTTCTATGAGGCTTCAGAAGATGAAATTTCAATCACATGGAGCAGAAATAGCGATGAACTTTTTATACAAATTTCAGATCTTGGTTTGCTATATTTTCGTAGATTTAATCTGAAGAAGTTAGGTCTTTTGCAGGCTCCAGAATTCCATCTGAAATAGGTGACCTGGGGAAAATCATCATAAATTTATCTCTGAGCATTAGATTTTAATTTTGTAAAACGTGAATGAAAATGCATAGACTGTAGTTTTTTGGGTACCATTTTTAGAGCTAAAGGTCGAAAAAGTGACACGTGGCACTTCATACAAGCTTGCTATACTAAACCAGTCTATAATTAGGTCATCATGGAAGATTGGGCATAACTTTTTCTTGAAGAATCTAATATTGATATGAGTTATGGGGTTAGAAAGAAGACTCATAGGGCTACAATAGGATGATATTTTAGCTCCTAAAAAGCAAAACAAGGTGTGTATTTTTTAAAATTTTGCATAACTTTTGTTTAAAAAATCAATTTGAAGTGATTCAAAGAGCATAGTAAAGCATAGATATCATTGTTTGATTCAAAAATGCCTAGAAACAAGAAATGGACACGTCTAGTAAGAAACCATAAAGATCTTCTATGATGCATGAAGAAGAGGAAGAAACACAATATGATATATCAAATTTATGACACCAAGTGCAACAAATTCGCTCTCGAAAAAAGTAACAAAAATTGAATTGGAAGTCATGATAAATGTTAAGATAGATGGTATAAAAATGGAAATAGGAGTTAGGTAAATGGTATAAAAAGGTACATGGGATTTTTGAACGATGTTTAAAAGCATACATGGAAGCAATGATGAATGTTAAGATAGAGGGGTTGAAGGAAGGTTTGGCAAAGTTAATAGAAGAAAGTATTCCCAATGGTGACAAGGTAATCCATGAAAATCATGATGAGGACAAAAGTAATATGAATTATCATTTTAGATACTCCAATGTTGGGTTCAAGAACCACCACATTCCAAAGATCGATATGAGGAAGTTTGATGGCAAGGATACGATAACATGGATACTACAGATGGAGCAATATTTTGATCTCCATGATGTGAAACACACACAAAAGGTACACATTGCATATTCATTTTTAGAACCCAATCATTTTGTATGGTATCTATGGATTTATTCTCGTATACCACTTATCACTTGGTCAATTTTTATGAAGGAAATGATAGCACATTATGAGGATACAAAGAGCAACACCTTCTTTAGCCAATTGATAAATCTCAAACAAAAGGGTTCATGGCGGAGCACATTGAGGACTTCCAAAAATTGAATATCAAGGTAACTATTATTCTAGAGGAGCATAGGATTGATGTATTCATAGGGACTTTGAAGGATAACATCTAACATGAGGTTCGCCTTTGGGAGCCTAATTCATTGGAGAAAACATTCAAGGTGGCAACAAAAGTTGAAAGCAAAATTATGCAAAAAAGGAAGTCTACCACTCACAATTGTAAATATGGAAGTGTTGTTTCTCCTAGCCTTCCACAACCTACAAGGTTGATGCCACAACAATTGGAGGAAAAAAAGAGAAAAAGGGCTTTGTTATAGTTGTGATAGAAAATACACTAAAGGTCATAAGTGTGTTGAGAAGAAATTATTCTACATAGATTATGAAGAGGAACAAGAAAAGGAACAAGAAACATCAAAAGAGGAGGATATACACTAAGAATCAACCATAGAGAAAGAAGAAATGAATTTGACCATATCTTGAAATGCATTGGCGAGAATTACCACTCCTCAAACTCTCAAGATATAAGGATTTATCAAGAATAAAAAGGAAATAATGTTGATTGATTCGGGTAGTACTCATAATTTTATTCATTGTAAGATAGCCAAGGAATTGAATTTCTTCTTATATATATCACCAGAGTGTCAAGTGATGGTTGCAAATGGAGGAAAAATAAATTTCCCTAGAAAGTTCCATAATATCAAGCTAACCATGGGGGAATATGTATTGAATAGTCCAATGTTTTCCATTCCAATGTGTGGTGCTGATATTGTACTAGGAGTCCAATGGCCACAATATTTGGGGGCAATAGCTTTTAATTTTCAAGAACTTTTCTTGAAATTTTATTGGGAAGGAAAGGAAGTTGAATTAAAGGGTATTGCATGAAAACCAGGAAAGCTAATTATCTCTAATGGCATGACAAAACTTTTGAAGAAAAAAGGGGTGTAATTGCACAATTATGCTCACTAGAGGTTCAAACATCAAAATCATCTATTTCTCCATATCTACAAAAAGTTTTGGACAATTATTACAAGGTATTTGAGACTCCGAAAGGCCTCCCACCTATATGTGATCATGATCATGCTATTTATTTAATTCCATGAAGTGTTCCTCCAAACATTAGAGCTTATAGATATCCCTATGCCCAAAAGAGTGAAATTGGATATATGGTTGCAGAAATGTTAGAGGTTGGTATAATTCAACTTACTCAAAGTTATTTCTCTCCTCCAATAGTATTGGTGCACAAGAAGGATGGATCATGGATTATGTGTCTGAATTATAGGGAGCTCAACGAGCTCAATATTAAAGATAAATTTTCCATTCTTATCATTGATGAATTGTTGGATGAATTACATGGAGAAATTTACTTCACCAAGATGGATATTCGTTTAGGATGTCATCAAATTAGAATGAAAATTGAAGACATTCTGAAAACAGCATTCAGAACTCATGAGGGTCATTATGAATTTTTGGTCATGCCTTTTGGCCTTACTAATGCACCTTCGACATTTCAAGGTTTGATGAATTCCATTTTCAAACCCACCCTTAGAAAATTTGTGTTAGTATTTTTTTATGTTATACTAATCTACATCGAGTCTTGGAAGGATCATGTTCAACACGTTGACAGGGTGATCAAGCTATTGGAGGAGAAACAATTATATGCAAAAACCTCCAAATGTTTCTTTGGAGTACAAGAGGTGGAATATTTGGGTCATGTTGTATCTCATGTGGGTGGTAAGGTAGACCCTAACAAATTTAAAGAAATTAAGGAATGGAAAATCCCAACAACCATAAAGCATCTTCGAGGATTTCTTAGGTTGATAGGGTATTATTGCAATTTTGTTAAGAATTATGGGAGAATAGCAACACCTCTAACAAGATTATTGAAGAAATATGCATTTCTTGGACTCGAGAAGCAACTTAGGCCTTTGAACATATTAAAGAGGCAATGTGCCAAGTACTGGTCTTAGCTACACCTGACTTCACAAAAACCTTTATTGTAAAATGTGATGCCTCAAGAAATGGGACTGGTGTTATTTTAATGCTAGAAGGAAGACCCATCTCTTTTGAAATTCATCCAATCAAAGGAAAATATTTACACACACCTATTTATGAGAAGGAAATGTTGGCAATACTACATACACTAAAGGAATGGAGACCTTACCTAATGGGAATACACTTCAAGGTAAAAACAGGTCATGATAGTCTTAAATACTTTTTGGAACAAATATTATCTTCAGAAGAGATGCAAAAATGGTCACAAAGATGTTGGGTTAGGACTTTGAAATCATCTACAAAAAAGGGAGGAAAAATGTTGTTGCAGATGCACTCTCAAGAAAGAATGAGGATATGGAAGCATTGATTTGTGCCATTTCTATTATCCAACTAGATCGAATAATTGAAGCCAAGGATGAATGGAAGAATGACAAAGAGGTGTGCGCACTCATTCAAACGTTGCAACAAGATCCTAGTACATATAATACATTTACCTGGAAAAATGATTCATTATGGTACAAAGGTCGCTTATATCTTTGTAAGAATTCCCAACTCAAGCAAAATATTCTTTTGGAATTGCACACCTCCCACTTAGGAGGGCACTTGAGATTTTTAAAAACTTACCATTGGGTCAAGAAGGATTTTTTTGGGATGGCCTTAAATATGATATTCAGAAGTTTGTGGAATAATGTTTGGCTTGCCAACAAAATAAAGTTGAGACAATTAAGACCCCGAGTTTGTTACAACCTTTAGCCATTCCAAATTAGTGTTGGGAGGAGGTCTCAATGGATTTTATCACAGGTTTACCCTAGTTTGAAGGCAAGAGTGTCATCATTGTGTTAGTTGATATACTTACTAATTTTTCACACTTGTGTTCATTATCTCATCCTTTTAAATCCAGGACAGTTGCTACCGCATTTATGAGACAATTCAAAAGCTACATGGAAACCCAACTTTAAGATTATTGTAAGTGATAGAGATCCCATTTTTACTGGAATTTTTTGGACAAAATTATTTTCTTATCTTGATACTCAACTAGCTCATAGCTCATCTTATCATCCTCAATCTAACGGGAAAACTAAGATAGTGAACAAACGTTTGGAAGGATATCTATGTTGCTTCGTATCTAATAAGCCAATACAATGGTTCAAGTGGTTACCTCTAGCTGAATGGTGCTATAACACTTACTTCCATATTGTAGCAAAAATGACCCCATTTATGGCACTTTATGGATATCATCCACCATCAATCACATCATATTTAAGAGAAAATTCTAAGGTTCAAGCAATGGAAGATAACATCCAGCATCAACAACAAGTTCTCTAACTCTTAAAGGATAACCTCACTCTGGTGAAAAATCAAATGAAACAACAGGTAGATCAGCATCACAGTGAAATAATTTTTTATGTCGGTGAATGGGTATTTTTATGGCTACAACCATACAACAAATGTTCCTCAAGAAAGCTAAGAAGGGTGATAAATTGTCACCCAAGTGCTATGGTCCTTACAAGGTGTTGCAAAATATTGTTACTACGACATACAAAGTGGTGTTGCCTGCATCTTTCCGAGTACACCCAGTTTTCCATGTTTCATGCTTAATAAGGTTATTGAAAAACTTCCAGTTCAAACAATGTTGCCAGAACTTGACGAAGACGAAAAAATCATATTTGAGCCTAAATAAGTCACGGAAACAAGAACCCAACAACTACATAATCGATTAATTTCATAGTATCTCATTAAGTGGAAGAACTTACTAGCTGAAGATTCCACATTGAAGGATCATAATTTTATAAAGAATCATCACAAACTACTCAAGCGTTCAGGAAAACCCTTTTTTGAAGGAGAGGGGCATGTGAGGACCCTATAACACTAGTTCACTCCCCTTATTGTTATTAGTGTAGCCCCCTATTGTACATGTATCCCCATGTTGTTATTGTTGTGCCCCATAAAAGCCCACTATTTTTATTGTTGTGCCTTACATTATTATTTTTATGTAGGCTCTAATTATATTGTAGCCCCTTAGACTCCTATATATACCAAGGAGGCCTTATCATTTGTATCGTCTAAGAATTTTTCATAAAGGAGGTTTGTCCCTCAAAGAGGATAATTGTTAAGTTGTTGACCTATATTTTATGTGAGTTGGTTGTATAACAAATTGTTACAATGCCTCCAAGTCCTGCAAACCATTCAGCTTCATAGGAACATCATAGGTTACTCCTCAAAAATAATTCACCCCACAGGCAGAACCAATAGAAAGGCGCAACCTAGTGCACGAAAAGGGCAAGAGGAAAGTTGCACATAGTCCAGTGGAAGAGCATAGCCACAAGATCAAAGTAGATCCAATCATCCTAAAAGAGGCCATAGCAGCAGAAAAGAAGAGGAAACAGAGGAAGTAGGAAGAAGAGATGAAGCAGAGGGAAGAACAAGAGCATAAAATATTGGAAGAAGAAAGGCAAAAACAAGAAGGAGAAGAAAGGTGGAGAATAGAAGAAGAAGAAGAAGCACAGAAACAGGTCAAAGAAAAAGAGTAGAACCAGCCACCAGAAGAGGAGAGAAAATAGTTACAGGAGAAGGAACTTGCTCAAGAAATCAAAGAACTGGTTGTGATTCAAGACATGGAGGTGAAACCAGATCCGCTAAACCAATATGTTGATCTTATGTTGAGCACTCAGCAGGTCACCATTCAGTCTCCCCCTCCTCTGATAGTAGAGAAAGCTCCAACTGAAGAAGAGGAAATTGTTCCTCTTGATGATGTTATGTTCATGTCTACGTACAATATAACTTACAATGAGCTTCAGAAGAAGATTTTACAAGTGAGAAAGAAACATTTTCTAAGGATCTTACATCTCCTGCATTCATTAGAGAAAGGGTGATTGTAATGGATACCAGGAGAAATCCAAAGGCCATTGTTGTAGCCAACTTGGCCTTTATAGGTGCTACTAAGTCAAATACAGAGTATCTCATGGCCGAGAATAGGCATATGGAAAATAACTTGCAGAATGCAAGGCGACAAATTGAGCAGCTCCAAGCAGAGGTCCAAAAAGCAGTTGTCGCACACGTAAATCTAGAAGAACTTAAGGCAACTATACTTGGTGAAGTATCGGCTTTGGGAGAAACCATGAAGAGCCTGTATGAGGAGCTTGTCACCATGCATAAATTAGTTATCCTATTGGAAAACATGAAGTAGAAGTGAAAATATAATTTTAAATATCTCAAGGTTTTCCATTGATCCAGCTTTTTCGTGCATGAGTGGTCAATGAAACACAAAGGGGCATTGTCTAAATTGGAAAAGTAAACAAGGAAATAGGTAGAGTTGGAGAAATCATAAGTTCAGATGATCATTCAGAGTAACAAATAGCTCCCCTCATTCATCGCCAACATTTATGCCTCATATGCATGATTATACAATAGCGCCGATTTCATGGTGAAATCACATAAGATCCCTTTAGTTGGCTCACTCATCAAAGCCAAGCGCATGAACCAAGTCAGGAAGGAGGTTGAATAATACTTGGACCAGCTCAGGGAGATCACCACTAAGGAATATTTATAGGTGAACAAGAACAATATGCAGAAGTACATTGGTGGCTCTGTCCAGATCAACACCATGTTTCTCCTGCTGAAGAAGGAAATTCAAATTGGTTCCAAATTAGTCTACCTAGACGAAATGGAGGCTAGAGTCCGCTTCCAAGCTAATCCCATTGCACAGTTTGGGAAATTCATGGTGCAGTAGAAGGCTTGGCACCACTATGTGATTGAGGAGCTACAAGTTGAGGTGGTTGAGCTAGAGTTTCCCCAAACTCAAGCTTAACTTGTTTTGTCTTATTATCGTGTCTAATTGGCTCTACCCAATTTTGTCTTACATGGGTATGAGAGATATTGTAATGTTTTTTGTAATTAATTATAAGTTAAATTCTAAGTGCCAATTGTGGATCGTGAAGATTCATTTTGTAATGAAGTCCAAAGGTCATGGTTGAAGGAAGTCAAATAGTCATGAGGGAAGTCAAAAGGTCACAAAGGGAGATGAATAGTCACCCCTTTTGTTATAAATATACCCTCATTAGTCATGTAAAGGGCTTTTGGTTGGGCTTTTGGCTTAGGAGCATAAGCTTGGGAGTTTTGAGCCTTGGCTTCTCAATAGCATAGAGGGACTATCTTTCTGTGGAAGAGTAGGTGTTGGCCTCATGCTCCATTATTGAGACTAGTGGTTTTTCAATTGTATATGTACGCTTGGGACTTTCACTTTAATAAAATTTGAGAGCCTGCATGTTTTCATGCATATGTTGTGAATATGGTAGGACTATTCTTATTGTGTTTGCAATATATGTTATTTCATTTACGCTAACGCTTATGAATTATTTAGTTTGCATTAGTATGAATATTGTTGAATGTGTTTTGTTTTATATTTCCATCATGGTTAACTTGATGAACTATTTTGTAGGCTAACTAGTATGTAACTTGTTCCTTTCAAGTTACATACTATTATAAACTTCTAAGGGGCTCACTCACTTTCCCTTCATCGTGTTAGAACCTTTCATGCATTCCACTTGATCCTTCACAAAGCTATACACTTGTTTCACCAAAGTCACAAATACACCATTCTATGCATTATCACAACCAAGGCATAACACTAAATCTCACTATTTCGGCAACCGAGTTGTATTCCGGATGGGACTCCTAATCCAAATGATGTAAGGTCTAATTGGGACTTCATATTTGGGAGACCCCCTAAATTTTGGTGAATCCAGCATCGTCAACACCTTCTAGCATCTCTAAGGTTTTGTTTTGATCCTTAAAATCCAATATTTAGATGCCTTTGAAGAGTTTTTGGTTTTTTCTTTGCTTGTCTTCCTATCACACTGTGTTTTCATAAACGAAGCGACATTTTACAAACACAGTGATACCGCACTAGTTTCAACTGTGGAAGAGTAACAGCCTAAGAAAAAGTCAAATTATTAGGGTTTTATCCTTTGAGTATGCAATTTTTTGTCTGTTGTGATTTTTTGGGTATATGTTCACCTAAGAAAACTAAACCTTAGGTTTAGATCAACATGTTTAATTATTTTCTTGATAAATCACTTATCTTTACCTGTAGGGTTTTTGGTGTCTAGTTGATTTTTTGATCTGTTAAAATGAGTCTTTGGATTCAAAAATTTCTTGTGATTCTTTCAGCTGAATTGATCAATACATTCATTCTTTCATGTCGTAAAGAATTATTTCATTAGTTGAAAATTTAGTGTTCTTTTTGAAAGATAGCCCTGATTTGTTTTATATGCTTGTTTTAAACATTAAAACAAAACAAAAAAAACAAAACAAAAAATTGCTTGAATTGATTTCTATTAGTGTTTTCATTCTAAAAATTAGTGCATTAGAGGATTTGTGATATTTTTCTCTTATTAATCGGTTCTTGTATTATAGCCAGTTTGTCTTTGATTTTGAAAGAATTCTTTTGGAATCGTTTTGGTTTGAATTAAAAGAGAATTGTAAAAAAATCAAATTTTCCATTGTTGAAAAGTGAATGAAGTCTTCTCCCTTTCATAGATAGGATTCATCGAAGTGAAAAGGTTACATTTCATTTTAGCTACATTTAAATTGAGTTATCACACCAGTTGGTTATCATACATATTTGACTACTCTAATAAAAAGAAAAACAATGAAATCAATTAAAATGTTCAAAGGCATTAATTAATCACATCACATTTAGTGTGGATCTAGGTTAGAAGACGTGTTCTGACATCTATAAACAAGGGATTTGTCATTAATTATTTTTGTTACATTCTACGAGTGGTTGGTTTTCCATGTACGAAGAGTATATCTGAATGATTTCCAATGTAAATTTACGCATTAGGCAACGTTATTATGGACTGAGCTTCCACTCACCATCGGGTATATCGGAAGACACCTCTAGGCTATAAACCTACCATAGGTAACTGAAGCAGTCACCTTGTTGTTTGTGATACACCAAACACAGCATTCAGGGAGATTTCCTGCATGTACTTAACAATATATTGCAGTTCACAGAAGCCTGGTATCATTTTATACCTAGTATCCCTTTTTACTGCTTTTTTTTATTTTGATTGGTAAAATTTTAAAATTGATCATCATACACTTGTCACATTTCTTCATTAAAACTTTGTTGTGGCGGATCTACCTCGACGATCTCATAGAATGCAGGGTTTACTTCCTGAGATTACACCTGAATCTTCTCATATTATCAGACCTACAGTTACATAACTTGAAGTAATAACACCTGAGACATCTTCACCTGGTGTTACAGAACTTGAAGTAACCAAATCTGAGGCAACTCAAACACAAATGATATAACTAGAAATAGTTCAATATGAACTTGAGATACCGAAGTTCTAGAACTAGAATTAATTCAAGGTGAACCTGAGATAACTAAGACTTTAGAACTAGAAATATGTGAACCTGAAGCTGAAGTAACTAAGTCTGAAGTTTCAAAAGAAGATATACCTAAAGAGTGGTTCACCAAACCAATAACTCTAGAAACTCATGTTTCATCTTCACCTGGTCCAATTTCTACTCCTCTACCGATTAAACTGCAAGAGTTTGTAACTTTAGCTATCGAAACATAGTTTACCACCTGTTCTTTTAAGTATTGAAGAAATTACTCGAGCAGTTGCTATAATTTCTCATATTCTTCTTTCAAATCCTTGGTATACAACTCCTCTATATTATTTACCTAGGGGAACTCCAAGTTTACACACTTGTTTACCTATCTCATTAAGGCGAACCATGATGGAATCCTCAACTGTAAGTCAACCTTCATCCACTCTTCAAAGTGGACCCAATCAAGTAAATACAACTTCCATTTTTATAGGACCTCCAGAATCATTTATATATGGTGGACCCTCTATACCTGTTGGGTATCAGTCACTCAACTAAAACTTTTCAAGAGTTGTGTTAGATCTTACTTCTTCTCATATTTCCACTTGGTCTTCTAGAATCCCATCTGGTCTACTGTCAATTAATGTAGAATATACTGCCCAAACCATGGCATTTGCACAAACTTAAATTCCTAAAGTGGCATTGGAATTTGACCAGCAATTGAATATGTTATCTGGTAGTGCAAGGGTCCCTTAACAAACCCCAGCTGGATCTTACTTTCTAGTTGGGGTGAAACCATCCTATGGACCATATTTTCCTCTAAGAGGGAAACCTCTTAGAGGACCTTATCCTTCATATATAGGACCATTTTTTGGTGGAACTTATCCAACCCCTAGTCAAATACCTTAGGTAGTCATAAGTGATCTTGTTGTAATTCTACCCTTGATTGGTGCTTCATTCCCAGGAATGGGAGGTACTATTTGGAACCCTACTTTTGATGGTGTACCTGAGTTTCCTTCTGGTCAAAATGTTCATGTTACGCCTCAAGTGTCTGCTTATCAACCTCTCCAAACCATTGGCTAGACTACAAATCAGACCCCTCTTCAGCAACTTGTTCCAAGTACACCTCAAACCCTTGTCAGCAATCTGTTCCAAGTAGTCCACAAACACTTCTTCAACAAATCATTCCAACTACACCTCAAACATCGATTCAAACTACACAAAAACAACTATACAACCTCATATATCAGTTCAACAGCCTGTGTAGACTATACCTCAAGAAATTGTTTATCAACCTAGTCAAACTATACCTTAGATCCCTATAGGTCCAACTGTCCAGGCTACCCCCCAGATGCCTTCTAATTAAAATATCCTAGGTGTGCCCCAAATTCCATATCAAGGTCAACCTTATCTGTGTCAACCTATTCTGGGTCAACCTTATCCAGGTCAGCCTATCCAGGGTTAGCCTCTTCCAAGTAAGTCTCAAATACCTTTTAGGGTCATCCTTTTCAAGGCCAACCTTTCTAAAGTCAACCCTTTTAGGACCACATTTTCAAGGATATTTTTTTACAGTCCAACCTAGCACAATTTACCATGGCTACTCTTGTGAGATACAAACTAGACCTTATCCTCAAGGTTATCAATATTCTCAACAGGATTTTAACCAATAGTTACCTTTTATTGCAACTCTTAATTTACCAGATTTATCCCAACTTATTAATGATCCAATTTATCATTATCCTTTTGGGTCAGTGATTCTTGATAATTTACGAAGCGACATCCCAAAGTTCGATGGCAGGCTTGGTGAAGCCCCATTGAATCACGTCATGACTTATCATTTGTGATGTTCCTCAAACTCCTTGGATGATGACTCTATTCGGTTACATCTTTTCCAAATGACTCTAATAGTTCTTTCAGCCAAATGGTATGTTGAGTTACCATGTGTGTCTTTCAATAACTTCAATGCCAAAGCAACAGTTTTTCTAACACACTTTCAATTACCAATTCGATAAAACTAGTACTAATATTTAACTTCTTTGAAGCAATTAGACTCTAGTCACATCTCTAATCATATACATGAGTGGAGACATCATCGTCAATTACTAAAAGCTTGCATCCTAGATCAACTATTAGCTGAATGGTTTATCAAATCCTTATTTCCTACTATAATGAAAGATGTTGCTAAAGGAGGAGTTGTTATGAGCAAGTTATTACTCGTGCCCAATACTTAGATCTAATTTATTCACAATCTAGCACATTTTACGGAAAAAATTTGAATTCTCCTTGTCCGTCAAACATAGTTCCCTTAGCCTCTACATGATCACGCACCACTGATGGTGTGGTTGGTTCTTTTAATCAGTAATACGTGAGTAAATCCTTCAGTCTCTCTAATCCGAAGTGTGCTCCTACTTCTGCTAGTCAAAATTAACCCTCTCCTACTAATACTCATGTTACTTCCAATATTAACACAGTCATATCCACAAAGACTTGTAAGTCTCAACAACCTAGAAGTAAGAAGAAGGGAAAAGGTAAAGAAAAACAAGATACCAAAAAATGATAATAATAAAAAAACTCAACCTACTAAGGAAAAGCATAAACCATTGTATCCTTGTCTTATCTGTGATGAGGAACTTTATACCAAGGAATATTTGTACTGCGCAGAAGTAAACCATTTTATAAAAGGTACAACTAATGTACCTATTGTTCTCACATATCCTTTTCCTACACAAGAAACCAAAATGGTTGCACAAAGTCAAGAATCCCCTTCCCAAATTTATTCTAACGTATTGATGTGTTAAGGAGAAGTCAAGATGGCTACTCAAACCAAAGACTATATCCCTGCGAGTCCTTCAGTTGGAGGTGTTGCATATCAGCCTTCCTCGTCATTTCCTCCTTCTTCTGGTCCTTTACATATTGAAAGACCATCATTTGAAACAGTTATTAGACCTCCTCCTAAAGGAGTCATTCGTAAATATTCTTTTAACCCACATTCTAGAGCTACACAAAACTATAGCATTATGGAATACTTAGCACAAGCACCTTCTATTATGCCAACCCTCAAAGTTCTTCAAAGTTGTCCATCTCAAAGGAAAGCATTTTTATCAGCAATTGGTAGAATTGACCTATCTAATTCTATTCTTATAGTCTTTGACTTAGAGAATAACGTACCTAGCCTCCCACATCAACTTGCATTTAAAATCAAAGTTGTTGTGAAAGAAAAAAATGTTCTTCATATGGTAGTAGACGAAGGAGCCTCGACATGTATAATTTCTATATCTTGTTGGAAAGCCTTGGGCTCTTTGGAAATCAATCAATCACCGATGACCTTGAGATATTTTTATGGGAGAGGATTTAAACCTTGTGGGGTTATAAATCCTTTGCCTATGGAATTGGAAGGTAAAACGATATCAATAGAGGTCGAAGTACTTGATGCTCAACTAGATTATAACCTCTTACTGGGTCGTAGCTGGACTTATGCTATGTCTTCAATTGTTTCATTGATTTTCTACATAATTCGATTTCCTCATCAAGGAAAAATCGTTACTGTAGACTAGTTATCCTTTTATGTAGGAAATATTCCTTTTGTAGGTAAAGCATAGATCCCTTATGAAAATGTTGTTGTGGGTTTATTTAAAAACTCATCATTAATGGGAACTTTTGCACTCCCTCTACCCAATATTTCTACCAGGGTTGCACAAGTAAACATGATATCATCCAATACCGATTCTTATGATCCATGATAGTACCTACTGATTCTGATTATCCTATATATGGAAATAAAATGTTGCTTAGTCCATTTGAGTCAACTTATGAAGTGATCCATTTGGATTCTACTAGTAATTTTCGCACTAGAGACCGAGTGAACTCGATACTCAACGAATATTCTCAATCTTCATGGTTAATTTTTGTATCAACCCCTGATCCATTTGATGGCCTTTTCCCTATAGATGAAATTAGCATGGAGGTAATGTCTTCAAAGAAAAATCATGGGATGATAATCATCAATGTTCCTATTTTTTTATCGAAATTAGAAGTTATTGAGAATAATTTCAATTAATTATTTTTACTCGAGATAGTTCCAAAACCCCAAAGTCCTATTTATATTTATGAAGCAAGCTCAAAAAGGAATTTAGGGACTAAATATGCTACCATCCTGATTGACATCTCAGTAAAACTAGGAATTATTGAGAACGTTCACACAGGATCCTCTTGTTCTATGGAAGAAATTCAAAGCTACAAGGCCCTATTCCAATAATTATGAGACATATTCGCTTAGACATACAACAAAATGAGTGGAATCGACCCAAGTATTGTTTTCCATGAAATCAAAACTTATCAAGATGCCAAGCCTATTTGGCAAAGATTACTTCTGATTTATCTGCAGATAGTTGTTGCTATCAAGCTATGTTGAAAAAAAAAAAAAAATTGGTTTTTATATATCCTATCCCTTTAACTGACTGGGTGTCAAATATCATCCTGGTTACAAAGAAACAAGATACTATTAGAGTGTGTGTTGATTATAGATACATTAATAGATCTTGTCTAGAAGACAATTATCCATCTTCTTTCATTGATTAGATCATCAAAGATAGCGTTGGAAATGAAATATTTTCATTTATGGAGGGATTTTAGGATATAATCAGATTAATATACTCCCTTTTGACCAACATAAAACGACTTTTATTTGTTCTTGGGGAACTTTTTCCTATTGAAATCTTCCTCTTTGTCTTAAAAATGCTAGCGGAACTTTCCAAAGAGCCATGTCCTATGCTTTTCATGACATCAAACATATTGTTCAGCCTTATCTTGATGACTTACCTTCTTACTCAAAGAAACGTCAAGATCATCTTATGCATCTACGAGCCATATATTTACAATGTAGGCATTACAATATCCACTTGAATCCACACAAATGTGTTTTTTGTCTGGAATCTGGTCGACTCATATGTTTCATTGTATCCAAAAAATGGATTTGTGTTGATCCATTGAAGGTTTAGGCTATACTCAATCTACCTTCTCCTTCTATGTTGGGTCCCTATAATACTAGTGATTACCCCATTACTATTGTAGTTATACCCCTTATTAATATTGTTTGTGTGCCCCTATTGTCCCCATATTGTTATTACTGTGCCCCATAGAATCCCTCTATTGTTATTTTTGTGGCTTTATATTATTATTGTTAGGTAGGCTGGGTTATATTGTGACTCCTTAGACTCCTATATATAGAAAGGAGGTTTTGTCATTTGAATCATCCAAGAATTGTTCATTTATGTAATGTAAAGGAGGTTGCCCCCTCGAAGTGGCTGAATTTCAAGGCGTTGATCTATCTTTTCTATCTTTTTCTTGAGCTGGTTTCATAACACTATCTCTCATAAAGGAAAACACAAGTGACTTTAGTTTGTCTGTTTCTAAGATAGCTACCTGTCTTAGTGGGACTAGCAGCTCTGAATGGACACTAGCTTTCCCGATAACACAACCTAACCCACTCTTCGATTGTGAATTGGGTTGTACGAGATATAAAATATCAAGAATGTTGACGCCGAGAAATAAGAGATCAAAATATTTACTTTCGGCACCAGAAGCTTTAATCTGTATGACTCGCATTGCTTTGTGAAGGATCACTATCTGAGAGTATAATTTCCTTGGATCCACGGGGTGTGTCATTGGGCTAAGAAGGACCCATGGAGTTATTGTAACACTTCTCCAGGCTCAATGAACTATTCAGCATCATTTTTGAATGGTTAGAAAAGTAGCCTGAAGCAGCATCTACGAGAGCACCACCAGCAGCAGCAGTAGAGGGTAACATGCTTGTATGTGACAAAGACAAGAGAAAAATTGTCGATAATGCATAGGTAGAACCAAGCTACAAGTTCAGAATAGACCCACCTGTGAAGAAAGCATCTTTGTAAATAGAGGCAAATAGTGACAACATGAAAAGAGGAGCGTGCAAAGGAAGAGAGATAAACATAGGATGGAGGAAACAGTGAAGGTGTTGCAAGAGTTGAAGGATAAACTCTTAAAAGAACTAGAGCTACGTAGATAGGAGAAGGAAGTGCATTAGGGACATACACAATAGGGGGCACAACATGCACCGATTGATGAAACCATGCCCATTGAGGGAGTAGACTCATGTGAGCAGCAGACACAATGCAGATAGGTTGAGCAGTTACATGAGAAGGACTTTGCTCAAGAGATTGAATGAGTACTTGAGTAGCCAGCGTTAGAACAAGACAGTGGCCTCATGCCTTACCACCAAGAGGTCGACCCACCAGCTTCACAAGATACGGAAGCATAGTAAGTCTTGAGTGACCAAGGAGATACTAATATCATTGGAGCCAATCTGGAAGAAGTGATGCACAAAATATCATTCGACGAGTCACAACATAGAGTTGTGCAATTCCGTAGAGTGTCTACTTTGGATGTCCATAGTTATCCTGCACATTTTGATGAATGAGTGATCATATATGATGTGTGCAATCATCCAACAACATTGGACGATGCTATCAGAGCATATACCAAAGTCACTAGCTCAAGTGTTCACTTCTTGATAAAAGAGAATGAGTGAATGGCTAAGGAGTTACAAACTACCAAGCAGGGAGGAGAAGTAGTTACAGCATCTGCCAGAGCAGAGTCGAGGAAGGCGATACTAGATGAAGTATCATCCCTTGAGATAGTCATGTGGATGGTGTATTCCAGATTTAGTACCATGCATAAGGCAGTTTTCCTTCTCAACGACTGGCAACAACGTTGTTCTAGAAAAGCATGTATCTTGTTGAACTTGCATATTATTGACGACCACATGAAAACATGGACAATGAGATACAAGGGAGCCCCATTACACTTTCCCAATATGATGAAGCCCATGGAGGTTGAGTTGAAGGCATGCATCCAGAGTCAAATCCAGAACTATGAGGAACACCTGTAGCTCATCACTAGTTTGGAGGCTTCCGAGGCACGAGTGTTCAAAAGCATGGATGCTTTTTTTTAACGTGCATACGATCACATCTAACGGGATAATCACCAAGGCAAAGACAAAGAATCAAGTATGATTAGAGGTGGACTCATACTTTGATGAGTTGATGTGCATAGCCACTAGTGTAGACTTGGAAATCAGTGCAAACACTATGCATCAGTATGTCGCTACTCCTCCCAGACTCAAGACAATGATGCACATGTTATTTGATGGGTTGGAGAGAGGAGCCAAATTAATGTACCCGGATGCAACAAAGGCAAGAGTTTGGTTCCAGAAACAGGTCACCAGAGATTAAACGGACACCATCGCAGACTACCAATCTTGGCATCACTTCACCACCATCGACCATCGTGAGGATGTCAAAGAGTTGGTCTTCCCACAGTTGTCCGAATCTTAGTGATGTTTTGCATGGTCTTCTCAAGCCTATTTTGTCTCACATGGGTACATGTGGAGATTGTATGTAACATTTTGTAAAGTGAAATTCCATGTATATATAGTGGAATGTAAAAGTCATAGAGTAGCTAAAGAGTCATCAGGTTATGTGAACAGTAAAAAAGGGGGATGTCAAGGGTCACCCTAACCCTTTGCTATTTATAGTACCTCATAACTCATTGTATAGGCTTTTGGTCATCCAAGATTTTGATAGGAGTATCTTAGAAAAAGCTTAGAGAGCATTGTAACAAGCCTTAGCTTCTCCATAGGATAGAGCTAGTACATCTCTTTGGAGGAGAAAACGGAAGTCACTGTAACGTTATGTTATCAGAACTAGTGGTTGGTCATGGTTGTACTGTATGGTTGGAACTTTCACTTGTTAATATAACACAGCCAACATGTTTCATGCATATGTTGTTATTGTGTTTTAGTTAACTTGTTTACTCTAAAAATATATGTATATGTTTTCTTATGCATGTATGTATAAGTTCTTTCCATATATGTATGTATGAATCTTATTGAAATGTGTTGGTTTAACCATCACTTTGGATTTTTGGTTCACCTTCCAAGCTGCGTGTTTATACAGGCTTCCAAGGGGCGCACTCATTCCACCTTCTATGTGTTAGAACCATTCATGCACTTTCTTTGGCTTGCTGTGCATGTCACACCCTTGCTACCAAAAAGAACATATCACTGACTTCTATGTGCAACTATGGTCAAGGCGATACTCTATGACCCACGGTTAGGACTCCTACACCAAAAGGTCTGAGGTCTAGTTGGGACTTCTTACCAGTGATATCTCCTGACATGTTGGCAGGTCTAACACCTTCAACGGGAGCTTTGTTGAAAGAAAAGTGGAACTAAGAAATAAAAAAAAAGTTATTATCTTATTGTTGGCATATTAGATGAATAAATTGTAACCAGGACCACAAACAATATGAAAACATAAGGAAAGATAGTAGAAAGGGAAGTAGTTGTAGTCACTAAGAGTAGTTGTAAAAAAAGGAAGAGTTGTAGATAGTTAGAAAAGTCGTAGACAAAATAATATTTATAAATATGGAGAAGTAAACACTCATGGGGCGCATCTCTTTTCCATTGATTTCAAAGGGGGATAAATTGCAGGAACACAAAGAATCATAGATAGGGGTAGTTATTTAGTATTATTTTGGAATTAGCGAAGGATTTCGATTAATGACAAAGTGGGATATGGTTGGAAATATTGTTGTCATTTATTTCAAATATTGGAGACCCTACATGTGTCGAAGATAAACATGGGAAAATGCAGATAGTTGGAAATATTGCTTTTGGGCTTTTGATGCCCATTTTGGACACACTATTTTTTGAGGATTTTAACTCAAATTTCCTAGATCAAAATGGAGCATATGATATATGGTTGGAAATATTATTCTAGGACCTTTTTAATGGTATATGGAACTCCCTCTAACTCCATAGGAGTGAGGAGATATGAAAGACTTCATTAAGATTACCCAACGAAAGTACAAGCCATCCCACCTGTTAGCCTCCTGCTGCAGCAAGTTACTCATATTTCATGATTGACATTTTACAGGCCAAATATGTCATACTTTGCATGTTGCAATGCTCCATATTTTCTAAACAGTCACCAAGCAAAGAAGGCTATTCAGATTTAATCTAACTGCTTTCCAATTTTGAAAGGTCATTCTAGTTTTGTAGAATTTTCAGCTAAAGGGAGGTCCAAACAGCTTAATCTTGGTCTCCCTAGGTTTCAATTTCCTTTTTTATAATATAGAGAATGAAAATCTTTCCAAACAGCTTAATCTTGGCAGATTCTTAGATAGGTAGAGAATCAAAGGAGCCCAACTGCTTAATCTGGGCCCTTGGAAGAAAAAAGGGTACTTTGTAGATAGGAAGGCATAAAAAGAAAAAATTGAAATGATGGGTCTGCAAGTCTAAGTGCACCCAAACCAAAAGAAGAAAACATGTTAGGTAAGTAGGCTGTGTAGGTAGTTTGAGGTTACAGAATCTTGATTTCTGATCATTTCTATGTTTTCAAAATGTCATCTCTACTCAGGGCACAATCACCAGGCAGTTGTATGTGAAGGAGCTCAAATCGGGCATAACTAACTTCCCTTTCTCCATCTCCCCCAAATCATTAACTACTTTCCCCAAGAAGAGGTCAAGATATGCTTGATATCTCTTAGTTTCATCATTTTCCATGTCATTAGCCTGGGTGAAGATCTGCTTCACTCAAAGAGGATCCATACTTTCTCTATAAGGTTCTATGTCCCCTTTGAAGCCTAAGATCTCTGAAACTTAGCGCTTTCTTGTCATCTCCATATTAACTACTGACACTAATATTTAACTCCCTATATTTTCCCCATCCCCATACTAAAACTATGTAAATAATCCCCTTATGTAAATATCCCCTCCCCCTGGTTGAAATATAACCATAAATACTTCTCTGGGGATTACTAAGTCACCT
Organism: Pinus taeda; assembly: GCA_000404065.3. Classification (NCBI taxonomy): domain Eukaryota; kingdom Viridiplantae; phylum Streptophyta; class Pinopsida; order Pinales; family Pinaceae; genus Pinus; species Pinus taeda. Next base: position 13,830 of record APFE031618773.1, on the reverse strand, counting down.
GGACTTTAGTAAGAACCCTCCCTCTCCATAAATTTCCATTCCCAAGTGTCTAGACCCCTTCCAAACACTAAGAAAACCCTTTCCAAATGCTAAACCGCCCCGCACAGTCTTCTGTGAAAACTATTAATGCTTGTTTGATAAATTTCCACCGTGCAAAACACAGTTTACCCATTTTTCTAAAGTTTAAAACCAACAGCGCCACGAAAAATTAAACCTTTAACGCGCGCGCTTTTACTAAACCCCGCGCATCTCCCTTTTACGTCCACTGTCGGATCGCCTCCCCTAGATCCGACGACCCTTATTCACATCGCGCGCCCGATTATGGTGGTAGGCTACCACCCAATGTCCGACGGTTTTACCGTCGTACACTGGGACAGGTGGCGACCACCCATTCCATAGGGTCGCCCCTGACAGAAACCACCTCCGTACCAAAGGCGGTCCGATGCACAGGAAAAACCACCCTCCCCTCACGTAACAGGAGCGCCACCTCACCCCGCCACGTCACCTCCACATCACCTCACAAGGCCTGCACTCGGCCCACGTCACCCGCTGTACTGCCACGTCACCTTGATGAAGTCAGCATGCTGACATCATACCCGTGCTAGACCCCACTGTTGATGTCAGCATGCTGACGTCATCCGTCGTACTGCTGACATCATGCTGACGTCAGCAGCAAAAAAACTGAAAATTCGCGCAAGCACAAAAGTTGAGCTTTGGAGCTCCGGAATGAGAAACGGAGGCAGTTTTCGATGCGCAATTAGCGCGAAGCGCTAATCGCACATCGCTACGGGAAATAGGTCATATTGGGGAATATTTAGGGAATCTTTTGATTCCTTGGCCCGTTTTGCACCGAAAAAGCCTGAAAATGCCCGATTTTTCCAAATTAAATCGATTTGAAGACAGAGAGAGACTAGAGACAGAGATTAAAGAGTATCAGATCAAATTTGTAGACAGGAAGCACGTCAAAGAGTATCAGGAAGCGGCGAATACCATCAATGTAGCGGCGAAGACCATCAATGTAGCGGCAAAGTGTATCAGAGGAGATTTTCTCAGGGCTCAAGGCAAATTCAACATTAAAACGAAAGCTCCGAAAATCAGGAAGCAATTGAAGGCTCACCAGCACAAATCACTGCACATTAAACTCACGGAAGATCATTGGACCAGAACTCAAGGCACCATAATGATAGAACCACTGCACCAAGCCACTCAGGACACCTCATCAACTCAACTTGATTGAGTTTCCTCTAGCGCAACCTAAAGGATTCACTTGCATTTAATTCCAGGAATGGTTAGAGTTTAGAAAAGCTTTTTGGCAGACCTGTTTAGGTTAGTTGTAATAAATGACTTCAGATATTTTGCTTATATATACCACCCTGAAATATGGAGTAGGGGTTGATTGGTTGGTTGTTTTGCTCATCAGTAGTTTGATCTTTGTTATTTCGATCCTTTCTCTCAAGCAAAGACTCGCACTGTAATTGTGATGCTTCTATAACGAAAGATTGCTGAAAGCATGGATTCTGTAACTGTCTGTTGTGTTTAACTGGCCGAGGAGTGATTGTGGAATTCCTATGCTTTGACATGTTTCAATAAGTGCTTCTTAACTCTGTTAGTTTTATTCATGTGTGTTTTATCAGAAATCCAGATTTCTAAATTGCAGAAAAAAAGAATAGCTTAGGATTTGCTTAATTGCACCTTAGGCTCAATTTCTGTGATTTTTCATGTTTTCGTCAGGAATAGTTATGAACATGCATACTTAAATGATCTTGTTTATGCTGTTTCTTTCACTTATGAATGATAATTTAGGAATTCTTAACTGCTCCTAGATAACCATTCTTTCACTTCTCCTCTATGTCAGTTTTGATGAAAGATTCTTAATTGCCTTTTGTCTCTGACCATCATTCCATCCTTCAGCAAATTGATCATTGTGTCATGTGTGGCTACCTCGCTCCACAAGCCTCTTGTGACCAAGAAAACGCACCAGCAAGCTTTAATCCATGACTCCATGCCCAATGGTTTGAAGCTTATCACGCTTTACCTTGCCTCTATACTTGGAATTTCTACCTAGCATACACCTTCCATCCAAACAAAACAACAAAACCCCTTGTACCCAACAACTAGCCTAAAATCATCATCAACAAAGTTAAATCATTAAGAGAGAGCCCTCTCTGATTGCAGGTGGGATAGAACCTACAATCCAAAGATTGGTTTGTGGTTACCTTGGTCGTATCCCTACTGGAGCTTAGGGACAACCTGAGTGATAACGTAATGGCAACTTTACTGGGGAACTCCTCAGATAAACTCACTAAACCAGTCTGCAGCTCCACAGAGGAAGAAACCGAACTTTGAAAGTCTCGGTCGACCTGTGTTTTTAGAAAAATTTCCCAAAAAGAGATTAGAATCTGGCTCCTAAAAAGAAAATGCATAATACACGATCAAATCCTAATCCCATTCGCCCAGCTGTTTTTGAAAATTCGAATTTAATCCCTAAGATCATTAGAAAACAAAAGCAAAAAGAAGACCCAAGTGCTACAAGTCGTGAAACAGTTCAGCCAAGCAGTGTTCCAACCCCTGTCAAAGTTTTATTCTGGTCAACCCCAAGTTCCCCTGGTTCATCACGCCCTTCTCCAAGCAGCTCTTCTACGCCTCCATCCTATACTCCTACTACCACTACTACTCCTTCTACCCCGGTTGTTCCTGTTATCCCAGTTGCCCCAGTTTTTCTGCTTATCTCCATCATCATGGCTAATAGGTATGCGCCCTTACAGTTGCCTACTAATCCCCAGGCTATGCCTCAGGACTACCAGACAAAGATCACCTATTTTGATGGCACAAACTCCTGCACCACCCTACAACATACAAAGAAAATGCAGGATTACTTCGAGAGTTATGAAATTGATGATGACAGTGTGAGAATGAAGATTTTTGTCCAAAGTTTGACCGATGATGTCAAAACCTGGTTTAGAGCACTTACACCCAATTCCATATTAAACCCTGAAGCCTTATACTAGACATTTATTAACAGATGGGAGAAAAAGAAAGATCCCCTACACATACTATCTCAGTATGATACTATCAAAAGAGGACCTCAAGAGACGGTTTTGGATTATTGTGCAAGGTTTAATAATGTTTATAATGCAATACCACAAAATTTAAGACCCCCACCTGATCTCGCTTTGTACAAATTCCCTGATGGCTTTGATACTGAGATGGCATATTAGTTAAGGGAAAGAGCCCCTTAAAGCCTTGCAAAAATGCAAGATGTTGCTGTTAGTGTGGAGGCAAATCTAATTGCTAAAAGAAACAGAGCCAGAACTGAAGAAGAACCACTTTCAAAGAAGAACCCTCAGCCTTTGATCAGAAGCTAGATTCTATCATCAGTGGCATCCACAGGCTGGGAGACAGAGTAGACAATATTGAGAGGAAAACTTCATGGGAAGGTCAACATCCCAATGCCATAAGGAACCCGAACTTCAGAAAAACTCAAAACACAAATGCTGGAAGGGCCAGCCCCGACCATGATATTAGGCCTCCTTTCCAAGAAAACTATGCGGAAGCATCTACATCCAGTGAGCCCACAGATGGGTCTCATATGAACATGATAGATTCAGAAAATGAACAGCAAATATTTCTTACTGAAGAAGACCGACCATACCCTGATGCAAAACGATTTCACACCAAGTCGGGAGAGTCTTTCGATTTTAAACAAGGCTATGATACTGTTGTGTACGAGGTACACAAACAATACAAATTGAGAACAAGGACCATTGGTGTCCCCCCATCTAGGAGAACAAAAGATATCAAACAGCTCAACAAAATTAAAGGAAATGTCACCATAAACCAACCAGCTGACAGCTCTGTCCCAAGCCGGCATCAGGTAATTGTGGAGGACATAACAGACACGCAGCCTCCTATTGATCGCCCTCTACCTCCCTCTTCCCCAAAAGAGGATTTGAACAGCACTCCAAAAAATCTTCCCAAAACAGAAATACCACAAACTGTCATACATCATGATATTGACATTCCAAAAGAAAACATAGAGAGTATGCCTGAAAAAGAGAAATTCGCCACTATCAATGCCAAGAACTCATTGGAAAAACCATTCATTTTAGAAGCAGAGATTGGGAAACTCAAGATATCCATTCCCCTCTCAGAACTTGCCAAACATGATGTATATAGGCAACAAATTCAAAGGTCACTTCAACTACCAGAGGTAAAGGATGATGTAAACGTTTTAGACGATACCCCTGAGCTGCTGTTTGGTCCAGAAGTTAACGGAAAATCAACATATGGACCTGTTCCACCTTTTTATGTCAGTCTGCACATACATGACAAAATATTGCATAATGCTATGTTTGATTCAGGTGCCTCACATAACCTTATGCCCAAAGCTATAATGGAAAGGTTGAACCTTGATATCACAAGACCGTACAAAGATCTGTATTCCTTTGACTCAAGTCAAGTCAAATGTTTAGGCTTGATTAAAGACCTTTGTGTGTCTCTAGTCCAATTCCCCAACAAGACAATCTTAATGGACGTAGTAGTTTCTGACATTCCCACAAAGTATGGCATGCTCCTATCCAGATCATGGGGAGCAAAATTGCAAGGATCCATTCAACTTGACCTCTCTTATGCCACTATATCTGTCTTTGGGCAACCAAAGAGACTATATAGAGAAACATTAATGAAGTATGTGGTAAGCAGTGAGGGAAAGCCCCAAAATTTTCCAATTTACTCAATCCATTCTGATATGGATTCTTTTATTTTATTTAATGATAGCACCAGCCCTCCAACTAATGATAAGTCGTTATCCTTGGAGCAAGAAATGTATATCAATGAGGAATCAGTTGCCAATTCCCATGAAATTGTCCCAACAATCAGAGCAACCAACAAAGAGCAAGAAGAACATCCTGAAACAGAAATTGTAAGTCTGCCCGATCCTCAAAAAACTGAAATCTCATTAAAAACTTCAAACAAGAAGTCACATGGTATTTGGAGTTTGATGGTTCTGTTAACAAGTTAGGAGGAGGGGCTGGAGTATGGATTTACAATACACATGATAATCACGCACTAGGCCATGCCTATAGACTCAATTTCAGATGTACAAACAACATGGCATAGTATGAAGCTCTTCTCTTAGGCCTTAAGCTACTCAAAGTCCTAGGAGCTACTAAAGTGTCCATCCTAGGTGACTCTGACTTGATTATACAAAAAATGAAAGGTAACTTTGTCACTAATGATAGTAGAATGAGAGCCTACAAGGATGTTGCCACCGAATTACTCAATTCCTTCAGTGAATTCAAGCTTTCCAAAATTGGAAGAGATCACAATATTCATGCCCACAGTCTAGCAACCTTTGCTAGTACATGCAAGCTTCCCTTTGAACCAAATCACCATGACACCGCTGAAATAAAACACAAACCTTCGGTCCCTAACAATGTCAAGGATTGGCAGGTATTTCAAAATGATGCCCAGATTAACAGTTTCTTAACTCTTGAGGACGAATTTTCCAAAACAAATATTGACATGGATGCCATGACCGACTCACAACAGCTAGCAGAAGAAAATCACCTGACTGTAACAGCTGCAACAGCTAAACAAATCCTTAACCCAACTTTTTTTGACAATGCAAACATAGAACAGCTTAAACAAATCTGTTTAGAGGAAACAACCAAAGAAGAGGATGAGTTTATTGATCTAAAAAGTATTTTTTTACCTGCCGGCCTTACTCCATTGGAAGACATGTTTGATGAAAATGATGTGCCCAAAAAGCCAAATATGGAGCCTCTAAATGCTGCTATAGAAGAACACAACATAGGAACAGCAGAGCATCCCAGAATGATTAACTTGTCCAAAAATATGACCCCTGATAAAAAACCGAAATACGTGGATTTGTTCAAATAATTCCAAGATGTATTTTCCTGGAGTTATGAGGACTTGAAGTCCGATGACACCTCAGTGATCCAACATACCATTCCCTTAAAACCAAATAAAAAACCGTTCAAACAAAAACTTAGGAGAATCAACCCCATGCTTCTTCCCCTTATCGAAAAGGAAATAAAGAGAATGTTTGAAGCTGGCATCATTGCACCCATCAGATTCTTTGAATGGGTATCTAATTTAGTTCCCACTAGGAAAAAAACAAGAGGGATAAGACTGTGTAGACTTGAGAAATTTAAACCAGGTCTCTCTAAAAGACCACTACCCTTTGCCCAAAATGGACCATATCTTGCAAAGAGTAGTGGGTTCCTCCAGAATTTCTTTACTAGATGGATTTTCAGGATTTAATCAGATACTTTTTCACCCGGATGACCAAGACAAGACAGCCTTTACCACACCGTGGGGAACATTTAAGTACGTTAAAATGCCTTTCAGGCTGAAAAACGGTGGTGCTACCTTTCAAAGGGCAATGGATATTGCATTTGCCAAGGAGATACATGATTTCCTCGTAGTTTACCTTGATGATCTGACCCCATTCTCCAAATCTGACAAAGAGCACCTTAAGCACTTAAGGCAAATTTTCATGACATGCAGAAAATATGGCATTTCCTTGAATCCTAAGAAGTCCCTGTTTTCCCTTGAGGAAGGCAAGCTTCTAGGGCATATCATATCAAAATATGGGATTAGAATTGACCCAAAAAGAATTAAATCTATCCTCCAAATCCACTATCCAAGAAACATAAAATAACTGCAAGCATTCCTTGGAAAGATCAATTTCCTAAGGAGATTTATCCCAAACCTAGCTGAGATAATAAGGCTATTGAGCAACATGTTGAAGAAGGATGCCAAGGTAAAATGGTCTCTTTAAACCAAGCAGGCTTTTGAGAGTATTAAAACTTCCTTAACCCAAACGCCTGTCCTCACCAGCCCTCAATTCGACAAAGATTTTATCATTTTTTCCTTTGCATCTGAGCACACTATAGCTACTATCCTTTTGCAAAAATATGATCAAGGCAACAAAAAACCAATTGCTTTCTTCAGCCGAGCTTTGAGAGATGCACCCTTGAAATATCAGATTATGGAGAAGCAGGCCTATGCCCTGGTCAAAGCCATCAAAGATTTCAGAATTTACATCTTATACTCCCACGTGATTGCTTATGTTTCTAACATTGTTGTAAAGGATATATTAACTCAAGAGGGACTAGAAGGCAAAAGAGGCAAGTGGATTGCCAGCATCCTTGAATACGACATTGAAATAAAACCCACCAAGCTGATAAAAGGAGAAGGTTTAGCGAAACTAATGTCTGAAACAAACTTCCAAGCCTTAGACATTAATCAACTGGACAAGGAACCGGAGCTGGCGATTCCACAGATCAGTGAAACCTTTTTGCAATCCCCATGGTATGCTGATATTTTCTTTGTATTATTAAACCTGTGTGCTCCCCCAGGATTGTCCAGAACCAAGAAAAGATTTTTAAGGATGAAATCATCAAAATTTTGTGTCATAGATGGTGCTTTGTTTTGGAAAAATCATGAAGGTATTTTGCTTAATTGTTTAACTATAAATGAAACTAACAACATCATGAAAGAGTTCCATGCAGGGGACTGTGGAGGACACTTATATTGGAAGTCCACGGCTGACAAGATTTTAAGGGCTGGTTATTATTGGCCCTCTTTATTCGCAGATGTAAAAAAGTTTTCCGTCTCATGCCACAAATGCCAAATCTTTGAAGGAAAAAGAAAATTATTGCCCTTTCCCCTTAAGCCCATTTCAACCAAGAAACCTTTTCAACAATGGGGTCTCGACTTCATTGGAGAAATTCATCCCTCTTCCTCAGGCCAAGATAAGTGGATTTTAACAGCCACCGATTATTTCACTAAGTGATTGAAGCCATCCCATGTAGGCAAGCCAACGACTCCACCATTATCCAATTACTTGAGAGCAATATCCTTTCCAGATTCGGCTGCCCTGAGAAAATTATCACTGACAACACTGCTGCTTTCAAATCCAAAAAGATGATCAACTTCTGCCATAAATACCACATTACCTTAGGCCACTCCACAGCTTACTACACTCAAGGTAATGGCTTGGCCGAATCTTCCAACAAAAGCCTCATTAATATCATAAAGAAATTGCTGGAGGAAAACAAAAAGAACTGTCATAGGAAGCTCACAAATGCTCTGTGGGCAGATAGATTTTCCACCAAGAAATCCATTGGGATGAGCCCTTATGAACTAGTATATGGCATGGAAGCCAAATTTCCTTCATCTTTCGGCATTCCTACTATTAAACTGTTGCAGGAAATTCAGGCTGAACGAAATGACATGCAGAGAAGAGTTAATCAAACCATTCATCTTCAGCAAACCAGAGAGAAAGTCTACGACAAAGCTCAAATACTACAAGAAAAACTCAAAAAGATGTTTGATAAGAAGGCTAAAGCACAGGATTTCTGGGTGGGCAGCAAAGTTCTAAGATGGGATTCACAAAGATAGGACAAGGGCAAACATGGAAAATTTGATTTTTTGTGGAAAGGTCCATACATTATCAGCGTTGTGCAAGGCAATAATACCTATTTTCTCAGATCTCTAGATAACAGCACAGCTGAAGAAGGCCTTGTCAATGGCCGAATGCTAAAGCACTATAATGATCCTTTTGATTGAAAAGAGCAGCCGGTGTTATTTTCTATACATAGAAAGTTTGTATATATCAGCATTTTGATTTTATTTTTGTAAAGATCCATGATGCTAAAGCACGCAAAAGAAAGTAGGCAGTGCTTTACAGTTCAACAGCAGCACAATTAAAGGAGAGATCTGGTACCAGTCCAGAAGTTCAAATCAATCCAACAGTCAGCACTAACAAGTTCAAAGCACAACCATAACAGAAGAATCAAGGGAATCTGACCTGCTGTTCTTGGCTTCTCACAAGGAAAAGCCATCCCCAAGTGGAGCCACTGTTAGCCTCCTGCTGCAGCAGGTTACTAATATTTCATGATTAACATTTTACAGGCCAAATATGTCATACTTTGCATGTTGCAATGCTCCATATTTGCTAAATAGTCACCAAGCAAAGAAGGCTATTTAGAGTTCATCTAACTGCTTTTCAATTTTGAAAGGTCATTCCAATTTTGTAGAATTTTCAGCTAAAGGGAGGTCCAAACAG
>APFE031618769.1:133768-147382 GCA_000404065.3 Pinus taeda | reverse complement strand
AATATATTAATAATTTAAAATTTTATATTAGTTTTTAATTATTAAAAAAAAATCATAAGGGAAGAGCAAGAATCCAACTCTTGCTTAATATCCAGCCATCATCTCTATTGAGATTATGACACTATTTTTTAATTTCAATGGCATCTCTTAACTTCCTATGGTGGAAATTATCAATCTTAGCAAGGACACGAAAATATTATATAGAAACATGGTGTTTCGTTTTCTCTACATGCTCAGCAATCCCTGAGGAGCGGTAACGATTACGCCGAATGTCTACGCCAAATGTCTGTTGCAGGCTCTTGAATCCTCAGGTTAATGGAGTGACTTTAGTTAATTATGATAAAGTCCCACCTTAAATAGTTTTCAACCTAAAATTGTTATTAGGCATTTTCTTGTTTGGAAATGACCATCTTTGACATAAAGACGACTTCTTAACTACAGTGAACTTGCATGGTCACCTTAAATAGTTTTAAACCTAAAACTGTTATTGGGTATTTTTTTTCTGGGAATGTTCATTATTGTGGGACCCGCATGAGCTATGCAAAGGAAACCAAAAGTAATTTTAGAAAGATGAGAAAGAAAGAAAGAAATCAATTAATTTAACATCCACAAGGCTAAAATAGCTTATGGGACAGATTGCTTTTCCATCTTGTTCTTGTATTCGACCATTTTCTTGTGAAGCCTCACAATAAATGCTCCCAATTTCTCAACAAACCCCTCACTGAATAGATTACCCCAAGAGCTAGCTGCCAAAATATCTACATAACTTTCCCTATTCTCTTTGAAGACTTTGCATTCTAAAATGAAATGTTTTTATGTTTCCACTTTTCCAGAAGAGTAAAAAATACATACTCTTTTAGAAGAGAAAAAACACATACTCTTTCTTCTCACAGTTCTTTTGGCCTTTTCTAATGCCCTGTTTCACAATGGAGTTGATGAGAATTAGTTCTTAGCTAACAATAAAAATTTTGGCTCTCCAAGAAATATTGGCCCCTATGTACCTTTTTTTATAATTATAAATGAAATTAAACTCTTCAATAAAATATTTTTTCTTGAGTTGTGAAACTCATCCTTACAATGTGATTTTAGATTGTTTCACATATATTTTTAATTATAAATAAGTTTAATTTAAAAATATGTTATATTATTTAGTCAAATTGTAATATATATAATAATATATAATACACATATATTAAAATTATGTAATTGGAAAAAAAGTACTTCAGAAATGGTGATTTGAGCAATGTAAGGGTAAGATTATTACAAGCTTGAACAGGTTTCCTCCGCCTCCATTTTCCACTCCACAGTTTAAATTGTTATATTTTCTTCATTTTTACAATAACATCATATATTACTTCAATATATCTTTGCATCTTCAAGAACAGTTACCAGTGATAATTTAATCCCTATAATTCTATGGTTACTCACACTAACACCGTTGGAGATGACCATTTGCGTAAACATAAATTCCCACACACACTCACAAAAGAGCAGAGGAAAAATCATGATTGTTGTTGGGAAGAGGAGAGAGGTAGTTGTCGCTGTAGGAATTACAAATAATTGTGTGTGAGTTCATGTTAAGGGGAAGGGAAGGGAAGGAAAAGGCGAGGTCATGAAATAATAATGGGGATAACCATTGGAAAGAACCTCAGGAGCAGTGTTTAGATTTGAACATATCACAATTCTTTTGAAGCTTTCTAGCACGTCAAAGAAGTGCTCAGCAAAATTTATTAGTCAAAAGAAATTTTAATTTTAATTTTTACAAGTGTTTTTTGTTTTTTTTTTTTTTTTTTTTTTTTTTTTAAATAATATTATAAAATGCCTTATGAAGGCCAGCTTGTCCATAGGAAATTTCAAAAAAATCTAGTTTTTTGGCTTATGTAACACTCTAAAGTCTGCAAGAGGTTCCAGCAACATGTAATGGGACATAATGGCGGTGGTTCATCCATTCCGAGGCCATTAGTCAAAATGGCAACACTTCTAGAGTTAGCAGTCATGATATGAGGTTTATGTTCGCATTCGTTGATAACGGAGGTTTGTTTTAGCATTCATTGATAGCAGAGGAGAAATAGCTATATATTGGTATCTATGAACATGACATATTTTGAAGCTATCAGAGATTTAGAAGAAACAAATGACAAAAGACAGAATTAACGATGACTGAGATAGATTATTCTAAGCCTGTGAATCTTTCCTGCATTGATTTTTCCAATCCCAACCTTACGACGAGTGCAACACAAGCTCACGAGGTATTTTGAACTCTCAGTGTTAATTTTCAACTTTCATTTCCCTGACCTTTCATTCAGTTCATTGAATTAGGAAAAACCTATTAAAATTGTTATGTATGGAATGTTTGATTGACCTTTATATAGTCATGTGTAGACTGGATATTTTTATATCATCCATCATGTCATCGATGAAGATTTTTTGAATTAAGTCTTTGAGCAAAGTCGACTGCTTTTTTCCATTCCTAAGGAGGAAACGATGAAATTGCTGTGGAATGAGAACCGTCAAGGTTACACTCCATATCAAGTAGAATCTCTTAATCTTTCCATTCAACCCAAAGGTTTGATATGGATTTGTGTCTCCTTATATTTATTTCTGCTTGTAATTACATCTTGCTCTGCTCAACTCTGAAAAATCAATCCATTGAAGTATTTCACTTTATATTTTTTCATATATTCATCTTTCTAAGGGATTGGAAGGGAAGTTATGAAGCTTTTGAAGTGTCGATAAACGAAAGCGATTTCATGGTCCCAATCAACGGCCTTCAAGGATGCATTTTAGCATTTGAAACAATAATTTTCATACTTGTCCTGGGCTTAAAAATAGACTAAAGTGACAATATTGACATTTTTACATCATAACCACATACCACATTTTATGTGTATCTCAATTTTCCTTCCTTGATTTGTAAAATTTTATTATTTCTTGTCAACCCACCATTAACACAATTAACGTTAAATTGTTCAATTATGAGATTACCCCATTAAATGGTGATAGCTACTTTTACTGATTTAAAGACCTTTTCTTTCATCTTGTAAATAACTATTACCATCTACAACATTACTTTGATGTTCCACATAGATATCTTGAGATAGTATAATAAGGCCGATATGGTTCCTTACATTTTCCATGAAGACATCATTACCTTGAAACTATGATGTTTGACATGCAAATCTTGAGATAGCATAATAAACATTTTCCATGAAGACATCATTACCTTGAAACTATGATGTTTGACATGCAAATCTTGAGATAGCATAATAAGACCGATAGGGTTCTTTCTTTAGGGTTTCTTTTTAGCGAACATTGGTATATAGACAAAGTAATTTCTTTATTAATTTAAATCCTTATTTAATAGTAATAAATGAATACATTCTCACTTTATAGTAATAAATGAATAATTTTTCATTTTATAGTATTAAATGAAATAAATTAGTTAAAGATGTAATTTTATTGTGTTTAAAATTAGATTAAAGTAATAATATTAACATTTTTACATCATAACAATATTTTCTGTTGTATCTTCATTTTCTTTCCTAATTTGCAATTTTTTTTCTTTCTTGTCAACCAACCATTAGACAAGATTGTTCAATTTTGATAACCATTTAGACAAGATTGTTCAATTATGAGATTACATCAAGTATGAGATTACCCCATTAGATGGTGGTAACTATGCTTAGTGATTCGAATGTTTGTTATATTCTTGTAAATAACTACTTCCATCTCTTTTCTATTTTTAGATGATTCCGTGACTAACAACCATAATGCTTACAAAAGCATAGCATTGCTACCATTTGAACTTGCTATAGTCAAGCTTGCTATTAAGCTTAACATTTGTAAAATCAAACTTTATTTAAAACCCCGTATCTCTTCTCTTATCTTAAGAAGCCTTTTTCTTTATTAACTCTATAGTTTTTTAAAACATACAACTTAATACTAAAAGAAATGAGAAATAATAAGTGTGTTTCCCATAAAATTATGTTGAACTGGGGAGAAGTGTTAAAATGAAACTTCAGGGCTCTATTAATAACCACACAATTGAAGATTGGTCTACCTACAAGGCTACAACTTAAATTCTTACTCTAGTTGGTCTTTCCAAAAGATATAGAATGCTAATAGCTATCCATACAACTATTGTTGTGTCTCCCAATTCATTCTCTCCATTTGGCATCTAGGAAATAAGTTGTGCCTATGGGTGTCTATGTAGTTGTTGCTATGAAGGGTTTTTAAGGAGATGTTGAAATCATAGAAAATTACATTGTTAATGAAAAGAAACCATATTATTAGAAAAAGACATCAATAAAAAGAAACCACGTTATTAGAAAAAGACATCTTGACCAAACTTGAATTTATTGTAAGGACCAAATTTGAAAACCATTCTTAAAAAAAAAAAACGACCGACCAAGGCATACAACAACAACATTGCAGATGTATAGTACATATTACAATATTTCCCTGTTAGATATAGAAAACTTTCTTTTCAATTACATAAATTTTTGAATTTATAGAGCTTGAAGTTTTTAATGGAGATGAAAGTCTATTGATAGTGGTCTTTGATTAAGCAATGTTAATAGAAAAGTTCAGTTCCCTTGGTTGTTGAAGGTATATATTTGTTTTTTGGTTTGCTTTAAATTGGTTCAAGATAAACAAAACAGAGAGTATAAATTAGAAACAAATGAAAACTAAAAAAACTTTTTTGAGTGTGCAAATAGATTTATATTTTCAATGATGTAAATTCAAATACTTTTAGATATTCTCTAATGAATAGAAGAAACATATGTTTACCTACTTTTTAATAGAATTTGAGAAAAATGTTTGCCTATTTACTAGATTTTATTGAGATTTATAGTGTTTCAATATAGCCACTTTTTAAATTTTGAAGATTTAGAAAAACATCATTTCATTTTGGCATTTTTTTAATCAAGAATTTATTTAATATACATTGGTTAATAGAAGTACAATTTTTTTTACAACTTTTCATCTTTGAAGGGTTAAATAAATATACATCCTTCCAAATAAAATTAAGACCAGCCCTTCAAATTTGATGACTGCCAAAGAGCATCCTGGATTACTCCCTCAACGTGGGCGATGTGGCACATTTGGTGGTTTTGTTTAGGCATAATTCTGACCATCGACAAGGCCTTGAAAAGGGGCTTCACAGTGGCCATGATAAAGTCCCTAATGCATTGTTTGGAATGTCCTACATATTTTCCATTTTGTCGATTCTTGGCTTCGTCAGACCAACAGCGGCAATGGCTTTGTTAGACTTTTTTGAGCCAGCAACGACATATAGCGATGGCTTCCACTCTTCTATATGTTGTCACTAGTGGTGTTGCTCTTAGCTATGAAGGGAATCCCTGCTTCCTCCGGAGTGGAGATTGACACAATTCCTGGAGTGTGCCACCTCAATGATTTGGCAGAAGGAAAAAGGATCAATTCCTCGCTAACGGTAACTAGCTATCTACTGGAAAACATCTTAGGAAATAAATTGCTAAGCATGTCCACGAAATCCAACAATTTTATTGCTGCATGCCAAATGTTTGACGAAATTCCTAAGAGAAATACCATCACATGGAATGCGATGGTTGCTGGATATTTTCAGAATACACTGAGTAAGAGGGCCCCATCTCCTTTGTCATCTTAAATTTGCGAGCAGAAAGTGAAATCAACTCTCTTTAGTAAAAGTTGGCATGGAGTTCATGACGCATGGCATCTGTTTGACTAAATAGCATTTGTAGATATGTATTCTTCTTGGAATGATGAAAAGTACCTACAGGATATGCACGTTAGGCTTTAGCAAGGAATTCTTCGCGTTTGATTTTGATGCGTGAGGGGAATGCGTTAAGGGAATTGTATCAAATGCTTCAGCGGGAAATTCTTTTGTTACTATGTATGCTAAGTGTGAAAATTGTCTTAAGGGATTAAGTTGTTCATTTTAGGAATGGAGTTTGTTCTTGTGAGAACTATTGGTGATGTTAAGGAAGGAATCTTGGGCTTTTAATCATTTGCTTGGGGGTTTATTACTTCTGGGAATCTCTAATGATGCATTGTAAAATAATGAGCTAGGGCTATAACACTTCATAGCCAGACATGTGAAATACATGGTGCTTGGCATATTGCATTGGTTGGACATACATTATAATTTTCTGACAGGTCAAGGATTGGCTAAAGTTTGCTTAGTTAAGATTCCCTGTCTGAATTTTAGTTTGATAGATATTCATTTGAATCGACGGAGGTTAGAAATGTTTGTCACATAAGGAGCCAATGCACATCTTTTGTAGTATTTTTGGAGAGGCCATATGTAATTATGTTTGTCATGTTCCATCAAAGGAAGTGTTATTATGGAGTCAGCTCTCAAATGACACCTTCTTGTCGTATGCTGATGCTTTCGAGTGGTTCAAAGGACTATAGGATCTTTATCCAACCTTGTGAACCCTTGTGGGGATGGATAATGAGGGTTTGTAATGTGTTTTCTAGGTTGGGTACTGGTATAGATTATTCTTCTTTCTAGAGGAACATTTATTGCGAATGTATCTTTATTCTATTTCAAAGTATCTAAGTATCAATTGGAAGGATTGGGCACATATTTGCCTCCAACCCGACAAGCTAAAAATGTTGTACTATACCATCCACGTTGGATCCTCTCATATGCTTGCTTTATTGATGCAAGAGAAAACATATTTCAAGACAAGTCAGGTGATCATTATAGTTCGTATTTCTTTGAAAAACATGAAGTGATATCCGACTTTATATGTGTGATGTACTGTAATCATATCTAACCCAATCAATCAAATGGAAAAAACAGGATACACGTATTGTTTATTACTCATGGGTAATTTTGCAGAAATTGTCCAAAATATTCCACTAGAAATCCAAAATGGATATGGATACATGCTAACAGAAATGTCAAGTCAAACAAATGGAGCACTTAGACAAACGATTCTTGAGAGGAAGGATATTATCTTTGCATGTCCATTTGTGTCCTCAGAAAGGATTGAGTTATAATTGTGCAATTGGCATCCTTCTTCTTCAATATGAGAGATATTCGATTCTTCTACAGAGTTAAAGTTATCACATATGAAAGTTTTTACAAAGCCAAATGAAAATATGATACAAAAACATGCTACAGCTATTGCTCTTGGAGATCCGTTGGTTTTGCATCATAAATACGGATTGGTATTAAGTTGCCATATACCCAGAGCAATCGAAGTGGTACTTCTCAGAAAAAATCCTGGGTTTGAAGCAGTTTTAGGAGCATTCCATTTACATTATGTATATATGAAAATGGAATATACTTCGTAACTTTAGCAACATTGCCTTATAAAAGGCACCTAACAAGGTCACGTGGAATAAAAAAAAAAAACCATCCAAAATTTGTCAGAGCACTCGACCAATTTAGTTAAGCAAAATTATTTGGATTCGCTGGAGAAAGGGAAACACCCTTAGATTCTTATCCCCGTTTATTACAACAAATTCAACCTGAAGAGATATCGAAACTTTCCGCCATATAAACTAGCATGAACCCCTTTCTCTGGAAGTATGTGGGGTTTTAAACTGTGTTGCGAAAATCGCAATTAAATCGCGATTTTTTTTTAAATTACATTTTTTTTTTAATCGGCCGATGTTATCGGATATTTTTCCTTTTGAAAAAATCATGATCCAACGCGAAAAAATCGTGAGGCCACGGAACAAGAAGTTTTTAAAATGTTTAATTGGGTTTTTTGGTTTCATTTTGCAATCAGAAGGCAAAGCATTAGAGCTGATCAGAGGGAAAGGGTGACAACTAAGGAGGAGGAGAATGAATCTACAAGGGCGAGAGAGGAGAAAACCGAGGAAATTTCGGATTCCAAGCAAAGAAATTTTGAATTTGGGTTGAGTTTCTTAGGCAGGGCATGGATTCATCAAATTCGACCTTTTTTTTTCTCATTTTTTCCTGGGTTTCAGTCACCCATATATTTTCTATGATTTTTTCTTGGGTTTGAGTGAGTTTTTTTACATTATTGTTGTATTTAGTGGAGAGGGTTTTTTGGTAAAAAATTCAAAATGTTGGTTGTTAATTTTATTTGTTTAAATTTTTTTTGTGTTTTAGGTTTTTCATTTTTGCTTGGGTTTGAGTGTGTTTTTTTTTGCCATTATTGTTGCATTGAGTGGAGGGTATTCTTTTGGTTCAAAAATTAAAAATGTTGGTTGTTAATTTGATTTGTTTAACTTTAAATTCTTCTTGTGCCCTAGGTTCAATCTTACATTAAGAGTTCACCAAACATGCCAAGAAAATTAGACTTTTTGTGGGAATATGGTGAACCCGCGATGGGGGTTTGATAGATCAAATTTGACTTGCAAGTTATGTTGACACCATATGCAGGGGAAGTATACCGATTGGAATTCCACCTTGCACAAATTCTAGGACATAAAGTAGGACTTTGCACAAATACAACTTCAGAAATCATTCGTAAAACCCTCAAACCAGTGGAAAATATAGAGACAGTCAAACTAAACAAGGAAGCTATGAAGAATCAAATGGAAGAGGGTGGAGTGGTGGGAGGTGACCATGAGAGTGGTTCTTCTTTAGCATCAATTTCTACAGTCAACCCTACAACTGCCTCATGATTTTTTATTCTTGGAACCACATCTAATACACAACCATCTATCAGGTCATATAATGCCCTAATTTTTCAATTAACTAGACAATTACCAAAATATAATACACAAATTATACCAAATTAATTGCATATACATACATGGATATCCCGTTTGAAATCAATCCCCGGGCTAACATTGCTCCGAGCTTACTCCCGCTACCAAATTGACTAATACCAACTTACCTATCTAGAATTAACCTATCCAATTCCCAAATCCCGAAAACTTTAGAATTAAAGTGTTTAAACCCATACCCAAAACTCCAAAACCAATACTCATTTCTCTCAATTTCCAGTGACATCTTGAGCCCGAAGCTCATTCCTTACTATACACAACTTCTCCTTCGAAGTAATTTTCCCCTCCTTTATGTGTCCTCTCCTTTCAAAAGAACCCCTCTTCCCCTTCAACGAGCTCTATTGCGAACATTTTTTGTTTTCACGGCCTCTGCATCAGGGAAAATATATCCAAAAACAACCCTCCCCATAACTTTCCTTCCTTCGAGATAAATAATCTCCTTGAGGCTGTCGCCGCCCTCATCAATTCACCGTCCTTTGAAAAATAGACACGTCCCTCAATTTTCCATCCTTGAAATATCCACGACCACCCTTTGAAAATATCTATATGTCGTTTAATTTTTGCATAATATATATACACCCTTGCTTATATATATACTTAATATGTATGGATATGCAAATAATATTCTTTAAATTATTTCAAGATATGTGACACGTGAGATTGAATGAGGTAATATGAGAGGTTAACAATAGGTTCTTACTTTATTCTTATAACTGACTATTATTATGAAGTAATTCACCCTTTTTAAATATTTAGAGGACCAGCGGTAATTTCATTCAAATGATTTAGTTTAAAAGCTTCTTTTAGTTAATGTTGTCTTTTTAGTCCCTGTCCTCCGGGCCTGGCAGGGACTATAGCAATCGGTTTTGGTCGGTGGGCATTAGTTTGGCCCGGCAACCTAGGTTAATCTGTAAACACATTTTAACTTAAGCCAAAGTTTGGCGATATGTCACATTAACCGATGCGATGAAATATGCTCCCCGATGCTTGTAACCAATCAAATCAACGTTCATCTTATTTGGCCTCAGTACGAGGTATACGATCTGGAAAGTTAGGAAACTGTTCGGAACGCAGTTGGGTTAATTAGAAGAGTGTCGCCTCCCTGAACTAATGCTATCTTTGCGATAGCATTAGTTCCCAAACATTTAATGCTATAATGGATATAATGGATATAAGCTAAAGCAAGTTCGCAAGTGTGCATGCATGTTGAGGTGCCCATCGTTGAAGTTGGCAGCTGGTGTGGAGCATATGTGTTGTCGAGCATAGGGGCGGTGATCGCATCTTCATAAGAGGAGAGCTTGAATGCTTGAATAAGGGGAAAGCTTCCGACCTGCGTGGGAGTCTGCCATGCCTGCAAGTTGATTGCAAGTTGATCGAACCCGCTATCTGCTGTCCGATTTCCCCTCTTTTTTTGCAAATTCGATTGGTGCAGGCTGTTCGTAGTTTCGATGGAATGGAAGCGGAACGACAGCTCCTCAGTCTGAGACAGACACATCCAAAGGTACACATATACATATGCTCTGTTACTGTTCCTAAAATACATTCATGTGCATATTCCTAATATATATGCACCTTCATACAATCTGGGTCCTGTTGTTTGTATCTGCAGGTTTTATGGAAGATATGCCTTTCTTGATCACCATGACATTGCCATAAACAATTCCAACAATGAATTCGTAGATTCAAAATTAATGGTAGAAAGGGGGAAATGTAAGAAGTTAAGAGTACTGTGAAATCTAGAAATAAGGTAACTTTACCTGGCGCCTGAGGTCGGCTTCTTTGAGCATCCATATGAGCCGTTACTGAGTGGATAACTGGAATAGTTTCCACTGCTGGCAATTAACATTATGGCTTCTGCCTGTATAACCAAACTTCTTAAATTAATATAGAATGCAGTATACAAATATTTTTCTCACCGTATTGGCAACCAAACATTGATCAGCTTCTCAGAAAAGACAGCCAAAACAGCGAGCAATTCTGTTTTCTGATTCGAGTTCTGCATGGCAGGAACCTGAAAAGGATTGAAAGGCATTGTTAATAACATAACGCATCAAAAGTAATTTTACAACCAATTACCTTTTGCTGAGCTTGAATCAATCCTATTCGAAACATCTCCAAGGAGTCCTCCAGAAATTGCAGGACGTTTTTTTCAAAACTAGCATTGAAAGAACTTGCAAATGTATGAAACAGCTCAGAATTTCTGGAAGAGTCTCGCATTAAAGTCAATATAGGTCCTTCTGCACAAAACCCAGATCGGGGATATTTTAAATTTTGCTTCCTTTTCCTGAAATAAGAAACTGAAATTCACCTCATGGGGTCATCGACGAAAATTAGTTCGCGCCGTGATGAATTTATATTTTAATTTTTTGTCCAAGTTCTGGATTGCACTTACAAAGAATTGGAATCACATCCTCAACGGCTGAAGCATTTTCTCTTGTCATAAACTATCACTGGAGGTTCAACGATTCAAGTAACTTTTGAATTTGCAAGCCACCTCATAAAATGATGAAGCTGCCAGAAGATAAATGAATTACATGGTTGTCAAAAGAGACAGGCACGCTTAAAAAGTTTGCAATCTCTAGAACTGTATGCCTATGACAAACTATGTTTTGCAGTGACAGAGGAATATTCAACAATGATAGACATTGTAATCAATTTCACAGGTATGATAAGAATAAGTTGCTTTATTTCGAACCTCTTTCTGAGACTGATAAAAAATTTCAGAACAGTATTTTGAGCAGGAAGTACATCGATGTTCTAAAAGACGCTCCTGAATTCGATCTTTAAAAGAAAAAGAAAGACAGAGTATGCATAATTAACGAGTGCAATTTAAAAACCGGCTCTTCTCAAATGCTAGAACACAAAACAAGCTACTAGGTCTCGAAGAATAACAGATATATCGATGATCATGAAACATTGCCGGGTGTCGAGGATCTCCATCCATTCTGTATCTCTCTGTAAATATCCTCTCTCTGCGGCCTTGTTTTCTGAGGTCATCCGCAACTCCGAGCCGTTTGGCATACATCTGAAGACCGCGACCGTCACCCAAGACCGCGAGAGTGAAGCAAGAACAGGTCAGCAACCAAGCGAGAGTTGAGGGAGACCAACGCCGCGATGGTGAACAGAGAGTGTGTGCCCGCGCATAAAAGAGAGAAATCAGAGATATACAGTCCAAGAAAAAACTAAGAGATGGAGTGCAGGCTGGTAACAGTCTGCTTGCACCAGAGGGCGCTGGGAAGAAGGCAATCGAAAAGCACGAGAGTCTGGCTCAGTGAGCATACAAAGGGGTAACAGCCATCAGAGGGAGGCGGGCATGCAACATATATTACTGCCATCTGAAGGATTTCTGGATGCTCGGTAATGAAGGCAGCTGGTAAATGAGATACGTGGCGAGCGGGTGCCAAAAGGATCATGCATAGACGGAGATGGTTCTGTACAAAAGAGTCACGCACCTGTTATAAGAGGATTGGCCCGCCATGTTCTATATTCTAATAGGATCTCCGCATATTATTTAGAGGTGTAGCCTACCAAATTAATTAATTTTAATCGTTTTTTAAGACACTTGGAGCTTTTCGTTAAAGACCGACGTGAACATGTTAACTGGGGTTGGTCGCAAGTGCAACTTTTAATGAATACTAATGTGCATCACATCCAGTAATGCATCAACTTATTTGGATTAATTAAAAATATTTAAATAAAAAGAACTTAATCACATCCATGAGAAAACCATTAATTTCATTTTTATACGCGTAGTAATTTCTCGTTTGATCGACATCAAGTGACAAAGACGCTTACAATATTGAAAACCGTGTACATGAATCGATATGCCACTATAACGTTTCGTTATACGCTATAAGGCTTCTCGGCTTTAAAAAACAACTGATGCTTCATTGACCTGGTTCAACATTTAGTTTAAAGGCATTTAACCATTAAGAAGGAACCTTGGTGCAGGCAAAGCTGTAAATAATTAAAGGACGGTGCTTAATGAGTTGATATCGGATGGACGACCGTGGCTTCTTCAGTGGACAGTGACCATCGAACGGGTTGTTGTCTTTGAAGTACTACAATCATTTATTGATTAATATGAATCGCAATCAAAGGGCTTATTTTACTAGCTTTTTGATCTTTTCCTGTCTTTTAGGGTCAGTGGGCATCGAGATGGGCCCGAGTAGCTCATAAATCGGTGTGTGCTGGACAGCGACAGGAGTGCAGGCGTGGTTCCTATACCAGTTTGTTGAGAAGCAAACATTTAATATTCCCAGTGGCTTAGTTGCGCTTACCTACGGTCCTACAATGGACGCTGAAGAATATGATGTATATACAAGTATTGGACGTCTCATACTGTTTTCAAATGCGTTTTAATAAAAAACTGCCTTACACTGAACAATAGTGTATGCTTTAATGTTCAATAATGAATCTTGTCGCAAGCTCCACTAAAGGCCATATTCGGATAGTATGGTGAGAAATACTTCCCATGATTTGGAGGCTTGGTTCACAAGCATTAAGAATAGAGAGCCCAAAGTGAAAATACAGAGCAGAGATCTCGCAGACTTTTCAGAGTCCATCAGGATGAGTCGCTTGCAAGAAGACTATGCGAACGGTCGTCGAAAGTGCAAGTATAATGAACTACAAGACAGTGGCAAGGGTTTGAAGCGCAAGGTCTGGGCAACGGGGAGAAATGCTGTTTCTGCTGAGTCACGGTCAATGAGGAAGGTCGAGCAGGTAGGGAAAATGGTAAGCTCTTCTCGGCGACTAAGTAGGACTGAACCACCAACTTTCATTGGAACTTGCCCAGCTGAGAAAACAAGAATTTAAGTAACTTAAGTGTTCGAACAGCTGCTCTCTCAGGGTCAAAAGCTGGACAAAGTACTACGTATTAGGCTAGTTTTCGAAATG
>APFE031618769.1:121700-133440 GCA_000404065.3 Pinus taeda | reverse complement strand
TCCCGTTGCTTATGCTGTCGCTGGTACTGGTCGCTTTACGCTGACCGGCCTAAGGGCACCGTGGATGGGCTCTTACGCTGCGGGCTGGGGCAGGGACTAGCTGCCCTGCAGCCCGTCTTGTTTAATATAATATTTTGAATATCCTGAATGTGATTTAATATAGTTGTGTTTTATATATATTTACCCATAATTATAATAACCCTTAATTTTATGTATAAAAATTATATTTATTTATAGTTTGAATTTATATAATTTAAATTATATTGAGATTAGAGTATTGTTTATTAGTTATGATATAATGCGCAAATATGTGCAGCGATGAGTAATGATGTAACTCCTAAATGAAGGCGTGTTGTATTATTGAATATTTACAATCAGTTAGAGTGTATACTAGTGCAGTGCATGCAATGCATGTATATGTAGCTATCATATGCATGCTTTGTATGCATGCTAATATTCTTATGCTCTCTGTATTAGAGGTGGGTCATTACAGGTCAACTCTTAAAAAAACGAGAAGGAAGAAGCTGACAAGTTGGTGGGTAGGTGTTTTCTATGGAGTGACATTCCCTTCAGCATTGCCAAGAACAATCCATTTTATCATCCCATGGTTGATGTTATTGTTGTTGTTGATTTGGGGTACAAATTCCCTTCCTATGATGACTCGAGGGTATATTATTCAAAATGAAAAGGTCGATCACACTGTAAGATTGGAGGAGTTCAGGGCATCATGAACACATACAGGATGCATTATGATGTCAGATGATTGGACTGATCAAAAGGGTAGAACCCTTATTAACTTCTTGGTTAATTGTTTCAAGGAGACAATGTTTATGAAATCTGTTGAAGCATCTGCACATATCAAAGATGCACAATTATTGTGATTTGTTGTACGTGTTCATTCAGGAGGTGGATCCACAACATGTTGTCCAGGTCATAATAGACAATGCTGCAAATTATGTTGTTGTTGACAAGATGCTTATGGAGAGGCATCCTAACTTATTTTGGACACCTTGTGCTGCACATTGCATTGACTTGATGTTGGAGGACATAGGAAAAATTCCTTTTGTCAGGGACATTGTTGAATCATCAAAAAACATTACAAAATTTATATATAATCATGCATTTGTGCTTCATTTGATGAGAACATTCACTAATAACAAGGAGTTGGTGTGCCCTATTATTACATGGTTTTCCACTAGCTTCATATCTCTTCAATCTCTCTTGAATCCTGTGTAGGATGTGAAGAGGATGTTTCATTCAGAGGAGTGGTGTGCTTGGTCACTAGTTGCAAACCAAAGGGAAAGGCCATATGCAGATTATTTTCATACCAAGAAAGCTTTTGGGCGGGAATGTAGGAGGTGTGTAGCATTACTGAACCTTTGGCAAAGGTTCTTCGATTAGTTGATGGAGACCATAGTTTTAAAACTCGGACTCAGATTCAGAATCAGCCAATCGCCGACTTCGACTCGGTATCGACTCGGCCTAGTCTTTGTAAAAAATATATTAAATATTTAATTTTTTATGGAAAAACATATTTTTAAAGATTTTCATTCATGTTTCCAAACTCAGAGCATTAGAATATAGAGAGAAGACAACATATGATCAAAGTATGCTCATGAATATGTCTATTATATCAAAATGGCACCCAGTGCACTGTCTAATACATGTAATATATAGAGATCAGAACAAAAACACATAACCAAGGAGGCTCTAAATGGCCTCTACAACAAAACATCACTAGTCACTACTGCTAGAGAAGCCAACATCATTTCACTCAGACTCTGAATCAGAGTCAGACAAGGAAACCCATGGCTCCTCCTCTTCATCAAGATTTCCAACTGCAACTGTAGAAGTAGTAGCACTAGCAATAGTGAGAAAACCAACTGCAACTTTTCACAAACACCTCACAAATGTTCACACAAATGCAATGAGATAACTATGAGGAAATGTGAGGCGGTTGGGTCACTTTTATAGGCTTGGGGGAGGGGTAGAGACACTTAGAAAAATAAAACCAAGAAAAAACTCACTTTGAAGCCCACTTTGCTGCCCCTTTTCCCTACGGCCTAGGCTGGCCAACTTAAGACAGGCTCAAACGAGCTGGCCGGTCTGTTATCGAACTGGCCGAGTTGGTGATCGACTCAACTAGTTCGGTAACGAACCGGTCGCCTGACCATTTTTTCTACCGAGCGGGCCCAGGCAAGGGTATGGCTCAGTCAACCAGGCCGAATTCAATTCAGACCGGCCTGGTTTTAAAACCATGATGGAGACAAGCCCGTAATGGGCTACTTGTATGAGGCCATGGATAGGGCCAAAGAATCCATTCACAACTATTATGATGATAAGGGGGATGAGGGGTTTGAGAAACAACAACTAATATGGAGAGTGATTAATGAGCGATAGAACAATACACTCCATCGCCCCATTCATGCTGCTGGAATCTACCTGAACCCCGCATTTTCTTACTCCTGTGGTTTCATATTTGATGTTGAGGTCATGGACGAATTCTTCACTTGTGTTTAGAAGATGATGTCATCTCCAGAAAAACGTGCAGAAATTTCTAAAGAAATGGAGATATATAGGATGGCAGGTGGCTCATTTAGCTTTGAAATGGCTAATCATCATATAACAATCAAAATTTCAGGTAAGCTTTAATTTGTTTCAATTTTCAAATTTCATTGTCCCTTCATACTTTGCTTAAACTTTCAACTTTCAAATTTTTTCTTATGTTTTTCTTATTTGTTGTAGATGCATGGTCCAGAAGCTATGGTGGCAAAGTACCCAATCTCCAAAAGCTTGCCATTCGAGTGCTCGACCGAACATGTAGCTCCTCTAGATGCAAGTACAACTAGAGTGTATTTGAAAAAATATACACCAAGAAGCACAATAGGTAAAAAAATTTCCAATTAATTTTTTGAATTCATTAAATAATAAAAATTATAATTTATTATTTTTATAATTTATGAACCTTGTACAAGTTGGAGTCCCAATACCTTAATGACATGGTCTACATCTACTACAATCTCTGATTGTCAGTGAGGCAACTTTAGAGGATACCTGAGATGGAAGCCATCTCACTGGGATGAGATTGACAGTTGACACCACTTCTGCATGGAGGTTTGAGGCCTGACATAGAATCGACCCCTGATTGGTTAGAGGTGGAGGCAGTGAAGGGGGTAACAACTACAATGGAGGAGGTAATGGAGGGGGTAGCAGCTACAGGGGAGGAGGAGGAGGAGAAACAAGAGGAGGAGGTGACATCACTTACCATGGTCACCAGTAGAGGACATGGTCTACCTCCTCTGGCTCCTAGTTCTTCAGCTTCTAGAGGACATCAAAGTCCAATGCCAGCCTTAGGGCCTTCTTCATCTAGAGGGAAAGCTATTACATTCTCTCGCAAGAGGGGCTCAGGAAATCAGTAGTTACTTAGTGGTTCATTTCATTGTATATGGCTCATGATATGAGATGCATTTTATATTTTTTGTTGATATTTTGAGGCTGAGTGAGGACTCAAGATTCAGGACATGATTCACTGTTATGTGTGATGTAGCACTAGATACATCTTATATATTAGTTCTCTTTTCATATTTATGTGTCAATTCATTTATTTTATGTTGTAGATGCATTAGATACTAAAAAAATTGAAAAAAGTATATATATTTTTGTATTTTTTAGTTTTGCTGATTTTTACCGATTTTATCTCTATTTTTATGATTTTTTCTTTTTCCAAACCCTCATGAATCTACCAAGGAATGGAGCCTTTCCCACATAAGTTACTCTCTAAAATATTTGCAATACTAAGGAATCATGAAATCCAACTGATACTGAAGCCCCATGTCTGAAAAAAAATTGAGCCCAACACCATTCACATTTAGCTTTGCTAGGCAATATGAAAATGTGGTATAAGGATGGATCAAGAGGAGAACCTGAGGAGCTGCATTTATCCAATTAAGGAAGCCAATTTTGCAAAGAGTTCTCAACAAGCAAGGCATGTAATTCCAGTCCCCCTAATTTACAGATTGTCATGGGAATGGATGTCACTAATCCAATTGGTATAGGAGAATAGAATGTAGACATAATAGAAACAAAGGTAATGTGATCTGGTATTATCATGAGCAGCTAAAGGTAACTCCAAGAAGCAATACATAACATTATCAGGGTCCATCAAGGGTAATACATATTTTTTTTTGAAATCACAAAATAACTCCTCAATGGCAGTGTTTTATGTGGTTGACAATTTGAGGTTGGGCTTCACTACATCATTTGAAGACATTTCAAAAACTATGATCTTTCCAAAGGCAGAAAATAATAATGGGGATGGAACATTGACTGATGAGGCTTCATTTTTGCATCCTTGTGACATGATTAATGGATTAAAGTGTGAGTTGATGCTTTATTACCCCAATATTGTCTTGACAGGAAATGAAGATGATACAATTGTATGCAATCCTATTGTCATATTTTCGAGCTCAATATTTGAACAAGAAGACTGTACTAGTCATGTTCTGACAATAGAAACTACATACGATTCCTTTCATTTTAAATTGGATGGGTTGTAGGTTTTAACCCTGCACAAAAGTTACCTGCATATGAATTCTAAAAAAACAGAAAATAAACAATGGCAAGAGCATAACACATAAAACAAATATACACAGAGATTTTCCCTTGGATCCCATAACCGAGACTACCAAATTGGTTTTTCATTATGTTCTTTTCGATGTTACAATACATATATATACATTCCGAAGCATGCATAAACCCCAATCCATTAACCCTAGATTATATCATAACCGTAGTTCCCTTGACCGGATCTACAAAATACCATGGACCGAAAACCATCGCGCCCAAAACCATGTGCGAAATCCATGCACAAAACCATAGGTAGGTCTGCCCACCTAATACAGGGTCCAAAAAAAAATTTACCAGGGCACTGCCTCAGACCCCATAGAGGGGGCTAGCGCCCCCCTGTGACCCCCCCATTGCACCCGATGCAACGAAGGGGGAGCTCTGCCCCCCTTCTAACCCCCCAACTTAACTACTACGACTAGTCGTGGAAAGAATATAACACAACCCAACATGGGTATGAAGAAGCGTTATGTGGTTATATCAATGCGACATCATACACAAGAAGGTTGTTTTTCATTTCTGTGTGACTATCTTGTGTGGAACAAAGATAATTAAATCTGATAACAAGAACCCTTCCCTCTTGAGAGATAGGAGGATTTCTCCATGTAAAATGATGATGCAAGTCCAAGGTTGAGGAGCTAGACTACATTTGCAAAACCTAATCCCTATATACACTTCAAAAAATTCCAATCACCCAATAGACCAAACAATGTGCAGGGCTTACATTTGTTGCTTGGTGTTTGCAATGGATGGTTCAAGATAATATTAGATAGGAAGATACCCTTCCAAGAGAAGGAATGACAAGAAAGAATAAGAAGGGCTTCACCTGCTCAAGGAAAGTGTGCTATTAATGTTTTTCTAGCATAATGGTGATAGGATTTTTAAGGTAAATTTAGTTTCCAGATCCAAAACTAGCTTGGAACTTGAATGTGTAAAACATCATTTTTCTACGAATCTAGTGTTATTGATTACAGTTAGGCACTTGTTCTAATTTCTTAAATGTCATATGGGATGGCTTGACATGGTTCTGTGTGAACCCATCTCTCATATCAAATGACATTTTGAAGAATATTGCAAAGAGGGTGAAGGAAATTGAATCTGAAGCAATGCTGCTGAAGGCCTTATTAATGCTGTCAAAATAATAAATGAAGAGAAATTTGAGTGTCTTCTTCTCCTTCATAACCTCACTAGATTCTTGGCACCTAATTCGGTTGGGAAAATTGTATCCAATTAGCAAATAAGTTCAAGTCTAGAGACAAGGTTCTTGGTTGCATATTGACCCATGGTATGGGATTTGGAAAGACATTGCTAGAAACAACTTTATATACATTGTTATGTAGTTGGTTAATCTAGGTTTGAAGTTCCTCTTCATGGTGAAAACAACTAATGTATTGCATTACTAGAAATAATAATTTTCTTGTTGTTTTAGAGCCTTAAGGAGTTTACATGGTTCAGGACTTTTCCCGGAAGAATGCAAAGATAGTGAATTTCAGCATCTTTGGGGTAGCATGTTGACATAGTCCTGGAGGAGTTTGCTACAACAGAAAAGGGCCTATTATGGATGCTTCTTGGAAGCATGAAGTTGAGGCATTGATCTTGAGGACGTTTCTAGCTTTGAGGTACAGATCTTATATCACATTCTGGGCACAAGAGAGAATGTTACTTCCAGCAACTAGAATGCCTATCATGGAGTTTATTTGCAGCAAAAGAAAGGAAGCATTGTTATCAATCACTTGGCTAGTAAAGATATATTGAAATCTACAGGGGAAAATATTTAAAAAGGAGCACAATGAGACATGGAATTTTTGATATTAGTTCATACTTGCATGTTGAAAATAAGCAATACAGTGGCTATACTTTGATGGTCCTATTATATTCGAAGGTGGTAATGACAATAGTGGGGAGAAGTCTATTCGTATATCATATTTGTTGTAGGACATGGAAACTGAAAGGTTTATCCTTGGGTGCAAATGCTTCTCCTGAGGACAGAAACCCCAAAAGTTGTGGCTACTAGTAGCATCTCTGAGATAGGGCGACAAGATTTGTGGTTAAATTACAACACATTTGAGAGATATGTGATATCTTCGATGGCCATAATGCGAAAAAATTCATACAGTGGGATTGTTGAGGTTGATCACAAGTCTAGGAATGTAAATGAGTGTTGAAATTACATTTTCCAAATAGGGTTGGAGGCAAGTCATAGAGTAGGTCAAAATTATTTATATGTTTGATAGAATGGATAGAAGTTTGTTTCAATAGTATGTTAGGTATTTGGTATTATACAAATTCTACCAGAATGTTATAATGGTTATGATGCTTCTCTGTGGTTAATTTCTCACAGAGCCTCACGGGTCACAACTTCTGTTTTTGGGTTTCTAGAAGATTCACCTATTGATTGAGCGGAAGACTCTTAACCCTATCAACTAAATCATTGATCAACTTATACATTAATTTTGTCAACTACATTTTAATTATTTTCTCCCATTATTTTATTGGTGTGATGATGATCATGTTGAATTGTAATGTTTGCAAAGGTAAAGCATAATGGACAGATGGAGTGAGGAATTCCATAACAGACCCGTCGATTTGGCATAAGTTCAATGCTCCTGTTACAATCCTGAAATTGCAAGTAGGAGCCTGAGGACACTAGGCAACAATAGTACCTGCAACTATTGGTAATATTGATTATACATGTATCTAAATGCACTGAGGGTAGTGCATAAATTAGGGGGAGGGAAATGTAATACCCTCAAATTAATCCTTGAACTATAATGTACTTGTTCACTGATACTGGGATAGTGAGCTATGATATGTTGTTTAGGCTATTGAGTTGGATTCTATTGAAGCCTATATGTGTATAATGTGTTAGGCAAGTGGGCTAATGTATTGATATGTTTTGAGGCCAAAGTAGAGCTGGTGTTTTAAAAGGCCAGCGATCCTACATCATGCAAAGTACACTTGTTAAAAAGAACACCACAATTGTAGGCTAGGGGACGAAAAGAGTTTAGGAGGGATATGAATCCACGATGAGAAAAGTATCTTGATATAAAATATGTTATAATATTATAATATATTATTGGAATATAAAGATGGTCACCATGCCTATAAAATGGTGATTCCTTTATTCAGTTGGATAAGGATCAGTCTGGATAAGTGTCCTTGTGTGAGGGCCTCGAGGGGACCTAGAGACCCTTAAAGGAAGCACAAGCTCCTACAACTACAATGCTTTGGACATCCCTGGCCGGTTGAGTTGGTCACCCTAGAGCTAATGGCACAACCCAAGGGACTGCATGTGCAGAGAAGGGGGTGCACTACTTGTGTGTGGGGATGATGAGGGATGTGAACCTATTAGTTAGAGGTTGTTGGGGCTTGGTACCTTGGCCATGTTGTGTACAATACTGGATATTTACTTGGCCCGAGAAGTTAATGCCAAAGTGGAGTCATGGCCCTAGCTTGAGGGTGACCGACCGCTAAGAGAGCTGGAACAACATGGTCTACGACTAAGTGACACGTCCAATGTCTACAACAAGCCTGTTTATGTTATTGATGGTTGTTATGCATGTTCTTATGTTTTTTGGTTATGTTATATTTTTGTTGAGCTATACAGTATCAACAACAATGTGAGTGGCATCAACCCAACTAGGTAGCTGGGGGATGTTACATCCTAAGATTCACCGTATCATAATTTATTTTTTCCATCGGTTTCTTTTTTGACCTTACACATTAGCAAGATAGCTGAGAAACCACTCATGGTATAAGTAGGGCCTTAAATCAGTGGGGTTTGAAAGGATTTTATTATTAGTTTTATTTAATGAAGGAGAGTGGCCTTGATGAATCCACATTTTATTGATTAAGTGAAGTTCCCCTCTTGGCTCCATGGTTTGGATAAGGTTTGGCTAGTTGCAAGAGAATTGAATAAATGACCAAACCTATGGTTGGGTGGAAAACAGTTCACCCCTCATCAATGCATGCAACTATTCATTTTAACAAAACACATACCTCTTTAATTTGTAAACTGCAATTTAATTTTATTAAATTAAATGGTAATTGATGTTCAAAAAAGTTTTATATTTGTCTACAGAAATTCATATGACTTCTCATGATGCCTATTTATGGTTGCAAGCTCATATTTAATGATTATCATAAGCATAAGACTCCTAGAAAATTCTTAGTTCTTAGTTGTCTTTGTTGTTATGGCTATAACACATCTCTTGAAAGGAATTTTAACGCTATTAGTGAAGATGAAGTTTGTTTGTCAACCTTTTAAATAGTCTTCATGGTTGGCTTGAAATGGAAGATTCTAAGAATGGAAGACTCTTACAGGGTCCTAATTTAGTGAGATCAACATACTCCAACTTTGAAAAATGATCCCTTCACATGTTGTTTAGGGGTAGGCTAGCCTAGTGAATTTCTTAGATCTGGATCTGAATCTTAAATGGTAGAACTTTGTTATAGTGAATACCAAGTCAATTTAGTCTTCACAAAACATCTAAAACAAAAAAATATTAATATTCACCAAAGAATAGATAATCCATAAAAACGTACGATATAGATGTCATCCTTAGATGCACAAACCCCCTTGAACAATAACTAAGGCTTTGATATCTCTATAGTCTATAGACATTATGGATCCATTGTACTCTTGAGGAAACAAGAAACAAAAGTTCAATTTTTCATTTGATCAGAGAGAAGGCTTTAGAATTGTAAAACTCTTAAAATAAATTAGGCAATATTTTTGGCCTTTCCTACTTAATTTTTAATTGGCTTTTGATCATATGTCCATTGGAGCTAGGTAGTTTGAGAATTGACCTTCACTTTCAACCCTCTTAACACTTTTCATCCCATGGTATTTTGAGAATTGACCAAATTGGTTCTTATATTCACAATGTTTATTGTCTTCTTAACACTAGTTAAGTCAAAATGTTATTTTTCGTTTCTGAGATTGGCGTTGCTCACTTCCTATAGCTATTTATTTCTTGTCAATTTATCTTTCAATTTGGAATTAATAATACTTTTATTATTATCCGAATTAGGCAATGTGATCTCTTCTTTTATTTCCCAATGAACCAAGCACACACACACACACACACACACACATACATATAACCAGAATGAATATAGATATGTATTAAAAATTCGCGCCCATTTGCAACAAAATTGGGGATTTACAACAGTTTATCAATGCTTCTACAAGCTTGTAATGATTTCTTTGTCCATCTAGTCTATTGCAGTAGATATGGCTATCCTTCTTACAAAAGTTTCCCATTCTGGGGTATTTACAACTATAGCTTCGACAAAATTGAAATAGAAGGTATATAAATTTATAGTTCATCATGTTGATAAAAACATAAAAACAAAACATAGGAGATCATATGTCCATTGGAGCTAGGTAGTTTAGATCCAGGCCAGGAGAAACATCTTCTGATCCTTTGAAATTCTCCTGATCTGTCACGCCCTCCATGTTTTCCTCCATGGTTTCCACTTTAATCTTTAGATTTTCCAGCTGATGTCACAGTGCATCCACCTCGTTCTCCAAATGCCTGATTCATTCCTGCTTCTCGAGCTCTTGTTCCTGCATAGCCAAGTTCTTGTGAATTGTTGGTGCATGCTATGTTGGAGTTCGGTCAGAGCCTCTCTAAGATCCCAATGGTCCTACACACAAGTGATATAGGAAGGTCTGTTTGTACCACCCGACCTCGAGAAACAGACCCTCAACCCTCCATACATTAGTTTGTGGCTTCCCCACATGCCCGACCAAGAATTGGCATTTGTACCCTACATGTTGGCTTCCAGATCTTCACTTTTTAACAGGCTCTAGTAATTTTTGTCACTATTTTCCACGTTCTTTTGCAGCCAAGCACCCTCGCTAATTGTCCGGAGAATGCCCTGATCCTCGGCTAATATGCACTGCCCAACCTCATTCCAGCTCCAATTCTCCTCCCACTTCAGGAGAGTTTTAAGAACTCACCCAGTATCCCAAAGGCAAAATGCCTGCAAACACTCAGACACACCTAGACCTTCCAAAGCCCGCGACCCCTCAATTATTCTCAAAATCTCATTAATTTCCTTTAAAACCTCAGATGAATAGACCTTTAGTCCCTCATGCCGACATTTAACAATATAAAGCCCTACCTTTGTGACACAGGAACTAATAATCAGTAGACTCGACTCTAGCCACCAGGGTTTTGCAGAGGCCACCGTCCCACACTCAAACCTTAAAACATACAAATTTCACACATCATTCTACTTTTTATAACTACTGCCTGACCGAAAGGTGATGTAGAGATGAGCGAGGAGAATGATGTAATCGAGATCCCAAGAGTACTCCATCATAACTCTACCATCCTCCATTAAATTCCCACCAAAATCCTGATCATTTTCAACCATCCCAACTATTCTCCCACGAGCGAGCCCAACTTCATTGAGAACCTGAATTAGTTTCTGCTCTGTAATTCTCAATTCTCTGCAGACATTCGAGGTGATGCACCGTCCAATTCTCCAAGAACTAGGGCAAGAACAATGAACCCGCACACTATGACTTAAAACAAGAACATGTGTGGTACTAAAATGACATATGACACCACATTTCGTTTGGGTGAGATTGTTTGGCTTGCCACAAGTGTTTATGAATGTCTGTAACTTGCAGAGAATGATGCGACAAGGGGAGGAGGGTACCGGGGTGATGAATATTTTGTGGAGGGGCTTAGGAGATGGGGCCACACGGGAGGAGGAAGGGGAGTGCAAAGAGGAAGGGGAGAGGGAATGGGATATAATTGTTGAAAGTGGCAACAAGAAATGTTAAAAATAGCATTGCTATAAATAGCATTTCAGGATATACTCCAACTCTATTGGAGATAGCAAAAAATAGAAATTCTAAAAATAACATCGCTATAAATAGCATTTTAGGATAGATTCCAATTTTAATTAGTCCATGAATTAAAGTTGAGAATGAAAATTCGAATTTAGTCTCACTAGTTGTTTGAAAAATAATTAATTAATTCATCTTGAGTTAATTAATTAGAGAAAATCAAACATGAAGTCTATGTGAAGACATGCAACAATTATCCCTTTGATTGAGGAAGTTATCCCTTAATTAAGGAGATAAGGATGAGTTGTA